>CM021101.1:496812748-496870909 GCA_007115665.2 Sequoiadendron giganteum
AAACCAACTAACGGAATAAGAGTATGAACATATTTCAAAGATCTAAACAAAGCTTGTCCTAAAAATGACTTCCCATTTCCTAATATTGACATCATAGTAGACCTTACAATGGGATATGAGATATTATCGCTAATGGATAGTTTTCAGGATACATTCATATCAGAATCACCCTGGAGGATCAAAATAAAATAAAAACCTTCACTTGTGCTTGGGGTACATTTTGCTGGAATGCTATGCCATTTGGTCTTAAGAATGCCAGAGAAACATATCAAAGAGCCATGACTACCATCTTTCATGATGACATGCATACACTTATGGAAGACTATGTTGACTTATTAGCAAAATCCTTATCAAGATATAGCCCTCTAGTAGTATTGGAGAATATTTTCAAGAGGCCAAAAGAATACAAAGCCAGGTTAAATCCAAAGAAATGTGTTTTTGGAGTCTAATCAGATAAACTCCTAGGATATATTGTCTCTTGTAGAGGTATTGAAGTTGATCTTGCAAAAGTGAAAGCTATCATGGAAATTCCTCCACCAACAAACATAAGTCAATTATGAACTCTACAAGGAAGACTACAGTCTATTCGAAGATTCATTTATCAATTGGCAGATAAGTGCCATTTGTTTTATCATTTGCTACGTAAGGGAGTCCCATTCATGTGGACCAAATGTTACCTGGAAGAATTTCAACAAATAAAGGATTATCTATTGACTCCTCCAATACTCATGCCTCCCATTGATGTTAGACACCTAATACTAGCACTTGCACCAAAGAGGGTGCAAGGGTTATGCTGATAGAAAAATATATAAAAGTAAACATGGAAAGGAAGTGTAGTTTAAAATATATACAATTTTGTTTGTAATATATACAAAATTTTTGTAACATTATTTCCTTCTTGTCTTATTTGACAAAGATGTCGAGAATTCCCTATTCTCACTTATCCCATTGATGTTAATTAAGATTATACTTTGATTTTATTACACATTTTGATGCATTTAGGCTATTAACTTTGAACTGATCATTAGGGTAGTTGTTTATGACTTTATTGACTTTTTAGTTTGTTCTTTTCTTGAGATTGAAGTGTCTTTTTTATTCAAGTTTCATAAGTTAGGTATTTGACTCTTTTGTTTTTACTCTTTTGTTATTTTGGTGATTTAATTCATTTGTAACAGTATTTTTGCAATGAAAGCCTTGAATTCTATTTTTTCTTCTCTGCATTTTTTATGAATACGTTCAAGAAAATTTAAATTTCTCTAATATGTTTCTTCAATGAATCTTCCAGCGCTAGCATTTTTGTGGCATGAAACTTCTTCAATAATTTTGATCACTTCAGGATAGTTTCTTTTCCTATTTTTCAATAGCAGCTTTGTGTCAAATGACACTTTTGGATTTGAACCACAAACGAATATTTCTAATTCTGTGAATTTTTAGCTTTTGGGAGCTGGCCAGAACTTGTTTATTTCAGAAAAAAAATATGGCTAGATTTTGATGTTTTGAAAACTCTAGGGTATTTGATTCAGTTGATGGATTATTTTTAGTTAAGGATTTCTCACTTTGGATTTACACCCTTCAAAATTAAATATTTACTGAATGGTATTTTTCCAACCACAGATTGGTTTTTATGTTTGTAACACTTTCATGGGTTTTGTCTAGGATCTTAATGGAGCCTTCCATAATTGTGCTTTCCCCTTGAATCTGGAAAGAAGAGTGATGCAATTCTTCTGAAATAAGCCTTTTCTAACCACATAGAGGATACATATCAGTTGAATATAAAGAAATTATGTACTATTTTACTACACTTTTAAGCACTTGGAGGGTACTTTCTAAGTATCTGCCTAATTAGTTGAACCTGAGCAGAGCAATGAAGTCTTCTAGCTGCATTGTTCTGTCAGGATCTTATAAGGAGATTGTCTAAACTATCTAAATAGTAGTTATCGGGAGACATAGGGTACTTGTATTGGTATGGGGGCGAGGATAGGGATGCCAATCAAATTAGGGTAAGTGAATTAAAAGAATTAGGAGATGCCTATTATTATATGTAAATGATTCACTGAAAATTTTGGGTGCAGGGGTTGGTACGTTGTCTATGTTCCCATAATGGAGAATCCCAACAATTATACCAAATACTGATCCAAATGGATTATAAAAATTGTAATAAACATGCAAAGACAAGGATTTTTGTGTACAGTAAATTGGATCTACGAAAACTAAATGCAGGTGTAGGTGTTGGATAGGTTACAAAGTATGAAAAAAGAGATCATACTATGAATGTGGTACCACATTTGTGGCCATGTCCACTGATAGTAAACATGCCCAAACTTGGAATCCAAACTAAGTAGTCACCAATTCAACTTCTTGGGCCTAGGAGAACTCTGCTGTGCATAGGAATATATAAATAGGAGGTTGTATTGTTTTGTAAAATGGGCATGGGAGGACAATTGTTTGTTGTATCTGCCTTCTTTGATGGAGGAGGAAATAAACTGCATGTTGTATCTTATTCTTTCAAAATTACGGAGAACAATTGTGTTATATTACCAAGAAGTGAGAGGCAAAAGGAAAGGAGCATGGAAGCATAGGAAAACAATGGAGATAGGAAGCTAATGGAGCAAGGGAAAAATTGTATCCATAGCCAAGTTTTTTTGCATGAAACAAGGGGTAGATTGTATCCATACCTTTTCCACACTCATTGTATTTTCCAATTTACTCTATAATATAAGTAGTAGGCAAATACCATTGCCAAAAACTATTTTTTCTCTCTTAGGAGGGTTTCCAGGATAAATAAGTTATTCTTAATTCTTCTCTTCCTTTCTTGTCTATCATTTATTTCTATTTAAGTAGCATAATATAATTTCATGTTTCATGATTTTTCCAAGTTTAGGTTTGAGAAACTATGGATTGATTTGGTATTAGAGTAGATTGTGAACCCTTGGGATTCATGAAGCTACATAAAGGGTATTGCTGGATTTACAAAAAGGAAAGAAATGTGAGTTGTTGTCACTTGGATATGTGAATCTGGTAATGTTCAAAAGATTGATTCCACCTCAGGGAAGCAAGATAATTATTTGGAAGCATGTATAACATTATGGCCAAGTTGTAGCATGTTTTCTTTCATGCCAATGTAGTTCGTTGTAGCATTAACAAAATTGTACCACTTGTGTTTAACAAGGAGGAATTTTTGTAGTTATTCTAACCAATAGGTCTATTGTAACATGCTTTGAGCATCACAAGAGACATTGTAGCTATTAGAATTGAAACACAAAATCCTCACAAATGAGGGGAAATTTTACCATATCCCTAACTTAAGAGCAAAGCTTCTTTAATAAGGGAGGTGTGATCTGACTAAATCATAAAAATTATAATTAAGATGCAAAGACATGGATTTTTGTGAACAATAAATTGGATCTAGGAAAATGATGTGTAGGTGTAGGTGTTGGAAAGATTACAGATTAGGAAAAAGACATATTGTGGAGTGATTGCAAAAGTGTTTTGGCCTATACCACTAGTTTTACACATGCCAGAATTTGGAGGCGGATTGTATCCAATTATTTGTACACTCATTGAATATGACAATTTATTGCGTAATATAGGTAGTAGGCAATTTCTACTGCCATAATCTATTTTTTTCTCTTCAGAGGGTTTATAGGATAAATACATAGCTCTTAATTATTCTCTAAGTTAATTTCCTCTCTTGAATGTCATTTAATTTATAATTAAGTAACAAAGTAAAATTTATTATTTCATAATTTTTACAAGCTTAGGCTTGAGAAATTAAGAATCAAACACTATTGTACTTATAGCAACATTGCTGCATTAGTGCAATGATTGTATATGCATATGCTTTGAATCTAAACTTAGCTATAAAAGTTGGATTTCGTTATCTGATTGAGCTTAAATCACCTAGATTTGAACACAATAACATAATACGAGTTTTCCAACACATTATTGCATAATTTGATACATTACAAAAACACCACCTAATACATATATTGAAATCTTGTTAGCATTTACTGACTGTCTCATATGACTTGAATTTTACAAGGGTGTTGAAAATTTCTGCTTGCATTGTTGGGGCAGGTGCGTTAGTCTGCATAACTTATTTTAAAAGTTTGAGGTTGAATAATCTACAAACAATATTGTAGACATGATGGGTTCTAATATTTGAAATATTGATTCTTTGGTTGCAAGACCATGGCAAATAACTTCTTCTCATCTGCATTTTTCAGGAACACTTCCTTTTTTGTGGATGTAGGTCTCAATGATATTCGGTCCAAAACACTGGGGTTCAAAAGGTATATTCCTTCATTGATCTTGTTGCCAAAAAAAACTTTGGGTTTCTCGAAAAACCTCTTTATCTGCCTTGTCTCATCATTGAGGACCACAACACCATATTTGGATGGTTCATCAACCTAACACAAAAAGATAATCAGTGCTTGTTTTTACAATCATTAGGATAAATTTTGAATGTAATAATTTACTTTAGGCAGTTTCAAAGATACAAGATTCAATGTGTAAGATCAAATTTTACCTTGGTCACCACGATGGATGCTTCCCTCGACGTTTTGTATGAAATTCAATCATTTTCTTTAATGGTCATTCAGTAATGACATCACAGTTCAAAACAAGAAATGGTGCTCCAAATCCATCTATTAGTTTGTCTCTTGCAAGAGCTAGAGGGCCTGTAATAGCCACGGGTTCAGTTTCATGAGAACATGTAATTTAAATCCCAATTTTTGATTTGAATTTCTTCAAACTTTGCCCATTTTATTGACATTGATAACAACATGAAACAATTAATGCAGAAACTTGAAGTAAGTTTCTTACCATTATCTGACCGAGATTCATTTTTGTGACAGTTTTCATGACAAGCATATTAAGTTAGTATTAGATATATACCAGATGTTGATGCTGCTATAAATGTGATGGCTGCCACTAATATCCTCACATATAGAAATATAGCCCTCCAACGTTACAAAATTCTCAACAAAATAATTTAGTCACACATAAGTGAAAACTTTTTTTGTGGAAAATAAATTCAGTTTACCTAGAGCATACTTTATGTCCACCCTAACATCCATTTTCTCCCCCAAAATGTCAAAATACAATATAAGCAAGTGCCACATCGAGGGGAAAAATTAAAACCAGAACTACCAAAATTTACAAAGAGGGTATTATAAATTTTATATTCCACATTTAACATGACAGTAAACAAACAAAAAAATATAATAAGTGCATAGACAATTATATTCTATATCATCCTCAAATGTGGAAGAGTGAAGACATGAGAATTTAAAGTACCTTGATAAAAGAGGGAGTCAATCCAATGAACCAGTATGTACTCTATAAATAGAAGTTTCCTTTCATCTTGCAACATGAAAGCAATTTACGAATGTTCATTTCACTCCAAAATTCCCCTTGATGAAGAGAAACTCATTAATTCTTACTTCTTATACCTCTAAAAGTTATGTAGCTTCTTTCCTCAAAATTATGACATCTGCTTGAAGTTCTACTAACAACAAGCTAAAAGCTATTAGCTTGTTACAAGGCTTCATCACAATTTTATCACTTTCACCTTTGACCATAATTAAAGTGCACCATGAAGTTACCTCTTCATCTAGATTGTTATCCTGGCATAGACTTGAATACATACAATTGATCATGCAAATTCACTCAAAAAATATGTCACTCAATAAATAGAATGAATCTAAATTTCACTTCCTGAATGATCAAATCGGAAGAATTTACCTTCCTGTTGAGATGAAGCAATCCAAAAACATTGATAACTGGTTATACAGTTGCTATATAAAAATTTGGATCAACTTTGTTAAAGAAAGAAATGGAAAACATGACAAAGATCCAAAGCATTGAGTGATATCTCTATGAAAGAGTACATCCCAATAAATGAATTTTGGTGACCCTATTTTATGGTGCAAACTTCATGTAAAGGTCCCACCAAAAGACAGAGAAACAATACAATAATAGCAACAATCCATTAGATAAAACAAAATTTTACGATATTCCATTTGATAAGTAAAAAAGTGCACCATGATATTATTGTTCCTCATTTTAGTCCAAAGTTTCTCCTAATAAAGGGAAGTGTATTAGCTCTTACCTCTTCTACCATCTAGAAAACTATGTAGTTGTTATCCTCATAATATGACATCTAATTGAGGTTGGATAGGCTGAAAGATATTAGCATATTACAATGTTGGTGGTTCCACCCATCCATAAGCTTCATGACAAATTTTAAATTTATAAATTTTACCTTTGACCAGTATTGAAGTTCACTATAATATTCCTCTTTATCTAGATCATCATCTTGACATACACACAAATGATCATGTACAGTTAAATTTATTGAATCAAGAAGTATTTACCTTCCATTGAAATGAAGCAATTTAGACACACTGACAGCTGGTTATAAACTTGTAGCCTTGGATAAAACTAGTCATGGGAAGTCAAGGTAAACATGAAGAAGATCTAAAGTACTGAATGATATTTGGTAACATTTAGCTGTAAAAATGAATTTTGAGGAATCTACTTTATGGTGTAAAATTGGTCTAAAGATCCCACCAGAAGAAAGAGCAAGAACACTAGTGGTTGCAACCATCTAGGAGCTACAACACAACTTAACCACTTTTACACTGAATCAATAATAAATTGCTCCATGATTTTACCCTTTCATCTAGATTATTATCTAGACATAGACCGAAATTTATATAGGTGATCTCATTTAGATCATCTAACAAACTAGAAATTGTGTATTAAAGATGAAATGAACCAAAATTCATCTTTCTAAATACTCAAATGTTGGAGTATTATCCCACTAAGATGAAACAATTTATAAACAATAACAAGTGATATGCACACTAGGTGATATAGATGTTGAAGGTTGCAACCATCCATGAGTTTCATCACAACTTTAAGATGTTTACATTTTGGCTTGGCCTGTAATGTACCATAATGCTTCCTTTTCATCTGGATCCTTATCTTGACCATGCATCCAATCATGTGGAGTCTCTCTCACAAACTAAAATGCCACTCATTATACACAATATAAACCTAAATTCGACTTTCTATATGATAAAATGGATAAGTATTTACCATCCCCACAAGATGAAATAATTCAGAAATATTGGTAATTGGTTGTCTAATTTGTGTTATAACAACAAAGAAACATTGAAATCTACAGTCAAATAGGTATGAGTGGCAAAGGCAAGGTATTGCATTAATGAAGATCCCAGTTTAAACCCTAGAAAACTTCTCAATAATTGCATTCAAAATCTCGTTGTGATTAGACTTGAAAAACATATATAACATAGTTTTTGTTATGTTGTACAGATACCACACGATCATTGATGTCAAAACTGTAATACTCTCAACAATTTTGGACAGCAAACCAAAGAATTCAAAGAGATAGATTGCAAATAACTTTCCAAAGAGCCAAAGACAATCTAGTAATGGCAAAAAATAGATTGAGAGATAATGACACCCACCTCATTTCTTGAACAAAGTAACCACTTCTCCTTAATGGTTCCAATCCCCACAATCCCTCCACCACAGGTATAATAGGTGCAAGGATCCAATGGATTTGAAGATATAAACCCACCAATCTAGCCAAAACCATTATGACCAAATAAACAAGGGTCATAGATTCCAAGCTTACATTAAACCAATGATAGTAAAATCCCAAAAGTTAAAGATATCCCAATAAGGACAGTCATCCCACAAGCTGTAGTTAACAAAAGCATCCATACTGACCCTGGTATTGAATTGATTACACCAAGGAGCTTAAACCCTCTCCCATAAAACCCATTACATGTGTTGTGGGTTACTACATCATTTGAGCACAGAACCAAACTGAACATCAATAAACTATACAAGCTTAAAAGAGGACTACCTTGGTTTCCATTATGCCTTTGGTGTAAGGAAGGAAGAAATCCCAATTGTTGTCATCGTCATCATGGTTGGAATATATTGTTGTAGTCTTGCAGAGAAGTTCCTCGTGCCATTCATTGGTATCAATCTAATTCCAAAATGTTGATGCAACACATGTCAAAGAAGGCCATCACCAAAAACAAAACCTAAAATTAAAATTTATTTATTGGAAAAAAAATACATTTTGCCTAAAAAGCTTCCAAGTTGCTGAATTCTTAAAATATTTAGCTAAAGAAACCTTTGTATGCAACTGAAATATGCTGAAGGATATCATGACAGGATTGTATGAAAAGCAAATTAAGATATTCGATATTTATAAACCCTTCGCAAAGTCCATGTTATATAAATATTCCAGTGTCATGAAATCCATGGTCTGATAATTGTTTTAGTTGTTGCGACATACTACTTATTTTTTATCATTCATTAAAGCCATTAATTTCACATTGTTAGTATAGACTATAGTTCATAATAGTTATTTGCATTTAAAGCCCTCACTTCAGGAAATCAAACCTTAAAAATACCAAAATTATAAAGTCTACAAAACATTAACAGGTGATAGAAATGTGTGGGCAAGGGAGTAATAAACACTTAAGCATTCAACATGGGCGTAAGCTGTCTAAAAATATTACAAGACCTTGAGATTTGGTACGTCACATGAAAATAGCTT
Organism: Sequoiadendron giganteum; assembly: GCA_007115665.2. NCBI lineage: Eukaryota > Viridiplantae > Streptophyta > Pinopsida > Cupressales > Cupressaceae > Sequoiadendron > Sequoiadendron giganteum. Next base: position 496,821,354 of record CM021101.1, read on the forward strand.
GTAAATATATGAAAATATCCATGTTCATCTACGACTGTAGCCCCAACTTTGATAACCAACAAAAGCACAAAATTTTCATGTGGGAAACTTCATTTTACAATTATAAATTCGATTAGGGAATTTTAAATACATCTCGATCCATAGCTTGAAGAGGATCATACATGTCACCAGTGCAATGCATAGACTGCTATAGAGGCCGTAGATTCTAGAACTTTGTATGCAAAAAATATTATGAGAAATAATGGGTAGCATTTGTAGGAATTTTGTATGAAACCCTTTCAATTTTAGTAGCAAAAGCCACACAAATTTCTGCATAAATGTTTGACGGGAAGGGATGGAATAACACCTCCCTGCATGTGGCCGGTCTTGTTTCTGTGAAGGGATGGGCGTGAGATAGGTTTCAGCTGAAACCTCACACTATATATAGCCTATCGACTAACTATACATAACAACAACCACATCAACATTGGGGGCATTGTTAGCACATTATGCAATGATGGAAGGGAACAAGCTATCTATTATATCAATCACACTCTTGTAGGATATGAGCTTAATTATAGTCCCATTGAACGAGCAGGTCTTGTGGTTGTTTTTTCCACACAAAATTTTAGACATTATATTCTGAACCATCGAACAAAATTGATAGCTAAGATTGATCCCTTAAAATATCTACTAAATAGGGAAACTTTAATAGGCCGACTAGCAAAGTGGGTTATGATCTTGAGTGAATATGGCATAGAGTATATTGATCATAAGGCAATGAAAGTACAAGTAATAGTTGATCAACTCATAGATGCACCAATGAAAATAGACCAAATCCTCTAGTGTTTGTTTTTCCTGATGAATCCATCTTTGTAGTAGAGACTTCAATGACATGGAAATTATACTTCAACGGATCTTATACAAATCATGGTTCAGGAGCTAGTATCCTCTTTGTTACACCTCAAGCAAACTCAATACCAAAATCATACAAAATTGCATTTTCTTGCACATGACATGGCTAGGTATTGAGCATTTTTAACAGAACTACGAATGGCTATCAAATGGAAAATCAAGAATCTTCAAGTCTATGGTGACTCCCTACTAGTTATCTGTCAGGTTAATGATGACTATGATGAAAAATATGAAAAGGTCACACCTTACAAGAACATGGTTGATAGTTTTAAGCTCTACTTTGATGTCATTACTTTTGAGTAGATCCTAAGAATTTAGAACAAATTAGCTGATGCAATAGTAACCATTGGATCTCTTTTGGATAGACCTAATAATGTGTCGTAGTATGAGTTCTTGGTGGAATAACTGTTGGTCCTTGTTTTCGATGTCCCCAAATTTGAACTCATGTGTGAAATTGTTGGTCCTAATTCACCTTGGTACAAAGACTTCTATAACTATTTGCATGACCAAATTATCCCACCTGACCTGTCCTCTAATCAATGCAAGACCTTTATTCGACAAGCATCCAAATATGTCATCATCGATAATACCCTTTATTGTTGTATTTTAGATAGCTCCCTCCTAATATGTCTCGATTCAGATGAAACACAAATGGATTTACAAGAGATACACAATGGTATATGTGGAGCTCACTCTATTGATCCTACCCTAGCCAAGAATCTTATGTGAATTGGATACTATTATCCTTCTATGGAACATGATTCCAATCACTTTGTGAAGAAATATTTCTAATGTTAGATACATGGAGATCTGGTGCACGTACCTACTTAGGAGCTTCATCTAGTTACATAACCATGGTCATTCTCTCAATGGGGACTCGACCTCATGGGAAAAATCTATCCTACCTCTGCTAGTTCTCATAATTTTATCCTCATTGCAATTGAATAATTTACTAAATGGATCAAATATACTCCAATGACCTACATCACTAGTAAACAAATATCCAAGTTCATCGTCAATTACATTGTGTGCTAGTATGATGTTCCCCAATCCATCATCACAAATAACGACCGTCCTTTCAAAAATCAAGATGTTTGTGAACCGTGTGAGGGATTAGATGCATCCAACATCATTTCACCACTCCATACTACCCCCAAGGTAATGGTCAACTTGAGGTGTCTTAGAAAACTATCCTTAAAATCCTATAGAATATCATTGATGATGTTGGCTATGATTGGAACATCCAATTGAATTCCACATTACGGCCCTATCATACTAGCATGTGCACTCCCACAGGAGCCACTCCATATTCCCTCATTTTCAAATCTGAAGCCATCCTTCCCATTGAGGTTGAGTTACCATCCTTGATCATATCTATTCAACAGTTCATTGATGAGGAAGCATATTGTATATCATGCTTGTATGAGCTAGAGCTATTGGATGAGAAGCGACAAAACACATTAGTTCATTTACAAGCATATCAAAACTATCCTCATCGCAATTACAATAAGAAAGTTTGAGTTAGGAATTTTAACATTGGCGACTTGGTATTGAAAGAAAATCTCAAGAATCAAATAGAGAGAGAAACCAATGAAGTTCAAGCCTAATTGGTTGGGTCCTTATAACATATCCGTTATCAGAGCATATCAACAACATGCACCTTCACAAGTACTATACCTAGCTCTCAAAGAATCCCATCAAAATTCAAACAGGCATCTTGGTGAAACAAAAAAATAGAAAAATAGAAAACATAGTAAAGAGAAATAATTTGTCCAATAGTGAAAACCACTTTAGTGGTGCTTTGGGAAAGTACCATGGTGAAAACCTGGCAAACAAGTGCCATGTGTAGTCAGTGTTTACTCCATCATCTATTATCACTCTATTTGGTTTTCCACTTTCACCCATCCTTCGTGCATACCATTCATCCATAATAAAGCTTGGTTATCCTTCTCATTGCCCATGAGTAATTGGCATTTTGCATCCTTCGCTTTCTATACCCATCCATAATAAAGTTGGTGCTATACCTGATTGGGGGAAATTGCTGGACTTAGGTTTTACATGGGATCCTAACCATGGTATCAACATTTATAACACAATAGAAAATCCAAAAAAAATAGAAAACATCAAAATCCAAAAAAAAATAGAAAACATCAAAATAAAAAAAATCAGAAAACATCAAAATTGAAAAAAAATAGAAAACAACAAAATCAAAAAAATAGAAAACATCAAAATCCAAAAAAATAAAAAAATGTCAAAAACTCCAAAAACATATTCAAAGTCTATGTCATTCCAAGTGGTCGAACTACAATGTCTTTGTGTATGTTATGTAGGCAAGGCCATCATTGATGAGCCCCCAAGGCACTAGGTGACTCCTTTAGGGTTTATCGAGTTTATTCAATCATGATCCATCTTCCATAATAAACTATACATGGTCAAAGTCAGTCGAACTATGTTGTCTTTGAGCTTTACGTAGTCAAGGCCATCAACGATGAGCCCTCGCGACACTAGGTTAGTGCCCTAGGGTTTTTCATAAAACGGTCTTCATCCATCAGTATCCAAGTCTCATAATAAACTATCCCTGAGCGGACACAAACAATAATCAAATAAGATAACTAAGCTTATCAAAATCAAAAAATAACTAACAAACCATCCAACAAGTCTTCAACCATCATAGATCAATTTCCTAAATAATCCACTTGTCAAATAGTCAAAAAATCAAATGGTCTTATACAGGATGTCGCATTGTCGAAACCATACTCAATCTATCATTGGTCTTGTATGATATGCTTCACTCCTAAAACCAAACTTGGTCCACCAATCCTGTCAAACTGTCTTATACATGTTGTTGAACTCTCGAAACTATATTCAATTTGTCATTGGTCTTATATGAGGTATACCATCCTTGAAACTATACACTATAATTATCTAAATTTTGATCATATAAACAATCTTTGGTGAACAATCTAAATGGTTGTTGACTCAGTTGGTCCAATTTGTTTTATCTTTTATCGATTTATCTTCAGTCATGTTACTATGCCCCTTGAGGATGTCCAAGAAGGATTTAGAGGAGCGATGATGGATTGTGATATTTTTCTCTTTGATTTTTGTTTGTGGTTTGTCTTGGCAATATGATAGAGGCAACTTGGTTCCTTGTATGTTTTTGAATTTCCATTTGGCATAATTAAAACATCCTATACAAGCTAAAGCTCAAATCAAATTCTTTCTTGCGTTAGGATCAACATGCTTTGTGGTTACTTCCTCATTTGTCTTGGCAAGGTTTCATGGTTCCTAGTCTGCATCATGGAATTCCTTATCTATCATGTGTCTATTCTTTTTGCAAGGGATAACATATCACACCTTGGTCTATGTCATATCTTGGTGTTCATCATCCATTGCCATAATCATTTTTATGATGATAATTATGTAATTAAATAGGATCTTGATCATTTATTAACACAATCTCAAAATAACAAGTCCCAATTCATCTGTTTCATTCTCCCCTTCTATTATTCTATCGCTTCTCTTCACACTGACATTCCCTTTTTTCCATTCCCATAGTCATCCTGATGGCGTGTTGTGGCACACAAAAAATAAGTGTATTAGTGGTACCAAACTGCATCCACAATCATGTTAGGACATCATAGATGTAATCATCATATGCATATTAAGCCATCCATACTACATAAGAAAAGAAAAAATATCCATAACATTGCATCATATAGATCCATCATCCATATAAGCAACACATAAGAAACATGTCATAAGCATATAGGTATCCATTCATACATCAAAACATACATAAGTGTAGGAAATAATCATGTGCATGCATATCTATATTATAAGCATGTATAAGCATAAACCATACATAATATCACATCATAAATCTGCATCATATAGGAACATTACATAAACATAAAATCCATAACCATATCACCACATCATAAATTCATCACATAGAGACATGTACATAGAATCATAAGAATCATATAGTCACTACCAAAAATCATGTATCTCACATATATATATCAAAAAATGGTGTCACAATACAATATCATGATGTATCCCAAAAATGAAGCTCGCAGGATCAATAAAAAATATAAGTGTCTGAATGTATAACAAAACATGTGAAAATAGGCCTAGCTTGTGTTGCCCTCATCCACTATTCCTGACGATGGTTGTCTCTCCTCTCTCTGTTGTGACCTGGGTGGCCTCTCATAGGGTCTTGATCTATGTCACTATGAGACACCTCCGCTTCTCTGGGCTCTCCTACAATGTACTTGACTTTGTGACTGGCTCTCTATGTAGCTCATAACCCTCTTTGTTATAAGCACTGCATCCTCATAGTGTCTCTTGTAATACTCTACTACCCTCTTTTCTTGATATAACTCTCGATCTAGATCTGTCATGGGCCCACTGATAGTAGAAATGAAATCAATGCACCTTTGGTCTACCCGATGTGCTCGTATGACTACCTGGTCCCTCTTAGCTATTAGGGCTTGCACCTATCCCTATAAGGCTGACATTTGTGCTACATGTGCTTGTGGTTCCTGAACCTAATCTTGTAGCACCTGTATCTACACTTGGTGACCCTATCCTACATCGTCCTCCTCCTCCTCCATGACATCCATAATAGCATCCTAGATGGGAGCATCATGAAAATCCTCCCCCATAATCACCACATCCCTAGCAACCTCCTCTCTGGCTCCTATCTCCTCACATACCACCTCTTGCTCCACATCAACCTCCATCTCCCCTTATTTATCAGCCTGTTGCTCCTCCCACTCTCTCTCCTTTATGATGGGTGGCATACACTAGGGCACCCTATGTGCTACTCATGGAGGTAATCCTACCCTCCCCCCCGACCTCAATCATCCTCACCCCAACCTCTCCCATCTCTACCCCTCCTCTTGTCACCTCTCCCTCTATCACCTCTACCCCTACCTCCATCACCAATTTCTCCATCATCCTCATCCTCGTCTCCATCACCTCCTCTCCCTTAGCCTCAACCTCAAAGTCTACCTCGTGGCCCCCTACCCATCCTCTCCACGGGCATTGGCTAGTCGAGAAATGTGAATGGTATGGGTCTATGTTCCTCCCACCACATGCCATACTCCCAAGTTGTGCCTACATCAACCACATTGGTCATCGCTCCCCACTGGATGGGCTCTAATCCTATAATATCTTGTAATGCAACCTATACACCAATTGTCAACACCCATTGTGGAACCTCTCTAGCTGATCTAGAAAACTCTACTACTCGCCTTAACACTCCTTGTTGCTCACTGAACTGTCTCAATACCCTCTTTGGTAGGTGTCTCTCTATGATGTGCTGTCATAAACGTCCAACCAATCAGATACCGTGTGTGTCTACAGTAGGTTAGGTGCTCTACATCGTCATCCTAACTGGGGAAGTCTCGGTACAACCTCCACATAAACCCATCCATTAGATCAAAGGTATGTCTTCAATAGCCAACATCTCCCACCTTGATATATGTAACTTCTCCCCCATATCTGTATACATATGGTAGTCTTGGACCTAGGTACCTATCCATGGGAGGCCAAAAAATTGCAATGTTCTCCCATGCCCATGTACCAATAGTAAATTCATTTCATAGCTAATGCACTATCCATCTCTATAAGCTACATCATGCAGCTATAAGTATAACATCACTAATAGACAAGGTCCCCAAGCATATACTGTCGCCTCCTCCATCATCCCCTCCAACATCTCTCCCCATCCCACCAAAACCCCATGTCCATGCCTGTTTGGACAAACCACTCCCCCTAATCACTATGCACAGTACTACCACAAGCTTATGGTATATGTTAGCCAGGGTGTCCCACCTAATCTCATTGCCCTACGCTCCTAGCTCTACCAAGGAATTTGTCTTAAAGACTCGTCGTATCGCTACCAATCCTGCTATTGTGTCATACACTACTTGCTCTCCATGGATAGGAAGTCATAAAATCAGCTAGATATCCTCTAACATCATAGTTTCCTCTCTAGTTGATAGATGAAATGAGCTCATCTTTGAGTGTGACCTCTTTGCAAGCATTGTCAGTAGTCCCCTATTCACCTGCACCACAGGCATAAATGGCACATGGTAAATTCCTAATGCATTCAATGTATCTCACTCCTCTATGACTAGATGATCTCAAAGAGTGAAGGATGTCGATTGGATCTCACATATATGTATCGAGTCTAATCTCACCTGCATCCATAAAAAGTGCATCATGTTAATCACAACATCTACTTTAGCCTACATGACCTACAATATATCTAAAATTTTGTCTGAAATTTCTTAAATTTATCTACTATTCAAATGCGTTGCATTGTCTTGAATATGTGTCGTACATGTCAATTACGGTTCCATTTTGCACTTGCATCGTTTTGTTGGTCAATTGTGTCACACTTTGATAGTTACATCGCACCATCCTTCACATGTGTCACACCACAACAATAGTGATGTAGTTTACAATTGTGAGTCAATTTTCACTCATTACCTATCTAAAATTATTGCATTGCACCGCAAAAATTATGGTGCACTGAATCACAGTTTCAGTGATGCGATGATGGTTGCGGTGCAGAAATTGCACCGCATTCGTTTTCCCTTCTTTGAGCCCTAAAATCTACACTAAAATGAAAAAATCACAAGGAAAGGTTTGGATACATACCACTGTGCTTAAGCCCTCCTCACGTCCATGTGTCTATATTCAATATCTGTGGTGTGTAGTGACTGGTCTAGGCAACATTCTTGTAGCATCTTGCAAAGAAATCCTAAATCAGAGCTCCTAATCTCCTATAGTAAAAGTGCACAAATGACCTATTTTCACCCCCCTAGGGCATATTTATAACTTAATTTGATCTAATGAGCTACTAGCTTCATAATTGGCTGCATCAAGTTTTGTCTTTCAACCCACATATCAGGTCCTAGATCAACATTTAAGCCTAGATTTTAATTGCCAATGTATTCACACCTATCAAATTAGCTTATAAATAAACCTGCCAAACTTTTTGGAATTTGTGAAAATTTGTCAATTTTTTTGAGGAATAATCCTATCCTACATCCACCAGGGAACCCTGGGGCATATCTTGTGTTGAATTTTATTGATTATTCTTTGATACAATGCTCAAAATCACATTATGTGAAGGAGGGGAAAAATGTAGACATTGAAAAATGTCCAGAGACTACAAGTAACATTTTATCACTGATTTGCCTTCTTCCTTGCATAATTAAATAATTTTATTTATTTAATTGTTTTCTAATGTCATTTTCCTCTATTAATTAAATTATTCTTAATTATTTAATCAATTCACTTTATCTTATTCCTCTCTTGATTAATTTAAATAAATATCAATTTTATTTAAATTATGTCGCTAATTATCCTTTTTTCTTCCATAATTAAACAAATTGTTATTTATTTTCATTTTCCTCCATACTTAAATAATAATTATTATTATTTAATTATTCATTAGCCTTTCTTTCCATAATTAAATAAATTTTATTTATTTAATTATTTATCCCATTCTTATCTCCATAATTAAATAATTATTTAATTATTTATCATTTGCCTTTTTCTCTTTATTAAATAATTATTTTTAATTATTTAATATTTAGCATTCCACCTCTTTTTCTATAATTAAATAATATTTTTATGATTTAATTATTCATCTCACCATTCCTTGAATTAAATAATGCTTTTTATTATTTAATTTATCCTTTTCCTAGCTAAATCCTAAATCTAATCTAATTTTTGGAGTTTTGGTCCATCCATCCCTATCTTTGTCTCAATCAATCTCATCCATTGATCATGATACATCATCATCTAATCCTAGCCCTTCATTTGAATTGGGATTTCCATACACGCAAGCCATCATCTTCATTTGTCCTTTAACCACAATCTTTGAAGTATTGCTATCAAGAGATCAAGCTACCAATTGTCAACATCAAGTTCATTGAGCATATCACATGCTACAAATTTGAGAACAAATAAAGAAAAATGGAGAAGAGCAATAGAGATGATTCAACTATGACATAGAAATTGAGGTTTATTGATTTATTATTGTGATTTATGTGCTCATTTGTGCTTCATTATTTGATTAGGGTCTTATTTCTTCAATTAGCTAGTTTTGTGGTTGCTATCAATGATTCATGCTTATTATCCCGAATTTTATCCTATCTACAATATGCATAATAATTTTATGTTGGCGTTGCATCAAGTGTGAATCGAACTTGTATGGTGTGCATTAGTATTTGTGGCATTTTATGTCATTAAGTCGCATATGTGGGATTGATTCATATGGAGTGTAAATTAGTTTAGTTCACATTATGGTTTAATGTTATGTATGTCATTGAGCTTTTTGCATAATACTCACCATAGTGCATACACAAGGCTAATTTTTATTAAATTTGTATGATGTGAATATATAAATTAGGTTTTGGCATGTATGGAATTGACTTGCAACACATCCTTCTTTATATGGAACTTATATTATGATTACATCACATGTGAATTGAATTTGATGGTGTGCCTCTCATGATTGTGTATCGTAGTATTAAATCACATTTTTATCATTGAGTTATATGTAATTGATTTACATGTCATGCATATGGGGATAATTTGTATTAAGGTTGTATTGTGTCTCCAATGTCTATATGCAATTGATTTGTATGTCATGTGCATCAAGATAATTCATATTATAGTTGTAATGTGTGTCCAATCTACATATGTGTATAAGGCTTTTTTGTTAGCGTTGCATTAAGTATGAGTCAAACTTGTATGATGTGCTTAGAGTGCTTGTGTACATTAGTATTGGTGGGATTTATGTGATTAAATCATATACACATGATTATTCTATATGGAATGTAAATTTATTTAAATCATATAATGGTTGAATTTTATGTATGTTAGTGATTTTTGTGCACAATACTCTATATGGTATGTACTTAAGACTATTTTTTAATAAATCTGTATAGTGTTCTCGATTCGCTAATAAGAAATAGGCTTTGGCATGTATGGGCTTGATATATATGTGCATCCTTGTTTAGATGGAATTTATGTTATAAATACATCATATGTATAAATTGAATTTGTATGGTGTAGGTCATGTGCTTGTATGCATTAGGATTTAATGGTATTTATAGTATTGAATTATATGTGATTTATTTGAGTTTACATTAGGATAAATCATATTAATCTTGTATTGTGTACCCAACATGTATGCATATTCAAATTTTATGTTGGTATTGCATCAAGTGTGAGTCAAAATTGTATAGTGTGTTTAGAGTGCTTGTGTAAATTAGTATTGGTGGCATTATTTCATTATGTTGTATGAATGCGATTCATTCACTAGGAATATAAATTATTCTAGTTCATATTATGGTTGAATGCTATGTATGTCATTGAGTTTCATGCAAAATAATCTACATGGAGTGTACAAAGGGCCAGATGTGCCAATTTTAATTAGGGTTTGACATGTATGCAATTTCATGCAATGATTACATCACGTGTGAATTAAATTTGTATATGTACCTTGGGTTTTTGTGTGTATTATATTGAATGATATTTATATCATTGAGTTATATGTGATCGATTTGTAGGTAATGCACATGAGGATAATTCATATTAAGATTGTATTGTGACCAATGTGTATATTTCCATAAGGCTTTGATGTTGGTGTTGCATCAAGTGTGAATCAAACTTGTATGGAATTCTTAGATTCTTAGCATTGGAGCCATTTATGTTATTAGGTCAGATACATGCAATTATTTCATATGGAATGTAAATTGGTCTGGTTCATATTATGGTTGAATTTTATGTATGTCATTGAGTTTTGTGCATAATACTCTCCATGGCATGTACATATGGCTATTTTGTATGAATATTTTATTGTGTTCTAATCTTAATTAAGATTTGGCATGTATGTAATTGAATTATACACATATTTTTGTTTATATGGTATTTATGTTATGTTTACATCACATTTGTGAACTGAATTTATATGGTGTATTTTGTGTGCTTTTGTAGATGATGATTTAATGGTATTTATATGATTGAGTTGTAGGTAATTGGTTTCTATGTCATGTACATGAAGATAATTCACATTAAGGTTGTATTGTATACCCATTATGTATATGTGTGTAAGGATTGTATGTTGGTGTTGCATTAAACATGAATTAAATTTGTATCGTGTGCTTAGAGTGCTTGTGTCCATCAATATTGGTGGAATTTATATCCTTAAGTCATGCATGTGATCAATTCATATGGAATATAAATTTCTCTAGTTCATATGGTTGAATATTATGTATGTCATTGAGTTTTATGCATAATAATCACCATGCCACATACATAGGGCTATTCTTTATTAAAGTTGTATGGTGTGCTTGGTCTACTAATGTGAATTAGGCTTTGAAATATAAACACATATTTTCTTATATGTATTTTATCTTATGATGAAATCATGTGTGAACTAATGTTTATGGTGTACCTTGTGTGCTTGTGTGCATTAGTATTTGTGGCAATTTATGGCATTAAGTTGTATATGTGTGATTGATTTATATGGAGTGTAAATTGGTCAAGTTAATATTATGGTTGAATATTATGTTTGTCATTGAGTTTGGTACATGCTACTCTTTATGGAACATAAAACTAATTTTAGTTAAATTTGTTTGGTATACTACTATGAATCAGGCTTTGGCACGTATGCAATTGACTTATATGCACATCCTAGATTATATAGAATTTATATCATGATTACATCACATGTGAATTGAATTTGTATGGTGCACCTTGTGTGCTTGCATACATGAATTGAATGGTATTTATATCATTGAGTTATATGATTGATTTGTATGCCATGTACATGAGGATAGTTATATTAAGGTTGTATTATGTGCATAATGTGTATATATGTATAAGGATTTTAGGTTTTTTTTGCATCAAGTGTGAATCAAAATTTTATGGTGTGCTTAGAATTCGTGTGTGCATTAGTATTATTGGAATTTATGTGGTGCAGGAGCACCCTAGATTTAGTAGATTCAAAATTAGTAGTTTGGTTTTGTTTTATGTTCTTCCATGTGATAAGGTCTAGAAAGACCATTTCACATCTTTTGGGGTCCAATTAGTGTTCTTGGTCATTGGTTAGAGTCTAGATGCAAAACTTGTAAAAATTTGCACAAATGTTGTCAATTTTGCAAAATGTTGTCAAAGTTGAACAATCATGAAATATGAAGAGTCACAAGTTGTAAATGAGGGATTTGAATGGTTGTGAGTTGAAAATTCAAGGTTGGGAACCATTGTAAAATGGTTTTAATAGCATAAATATTCGTTGTAAACATGGATCCTAGGGTTGGGAAGGTTTTGGAAAGGAATGGAATGAAGAAAATACAAAGTTTGCATGTCCAAAACAATGTTTTTCTAGAAAATATGGTTGTTATTTGGCTTTGTATGAAATTTAATTTGCATTTGATGATCTAAAATTGATTGGAGATAATAGAGGATTGAATCTCCTTTCATCTGAAATGGGTTTGGTGGTTTTTCATTGAGTTTGGAGGAAGTTATTGCAAGTTTACTAAAACTTGCCTGAATTTGTCCTAGGGTTACTAGTTTTGGGAAAAATGACATCTCTTATTTTCACCATTGGATTTTGATAAAAAAATTTAAGAAGGTCTATAATAAGGTCCTATTCAATCTCACTGGATAGATTGGCTTAATTATTTTATTGGTGAAAGTTATAGGTGATCGTTCCTTTCATTTGCATGCATATTTGCCTAATTAGGCCTAGTCAAAAAGGAGGATAGTCATTTTTTGAGCCTTGCATACAAAATAACCCTATCTATTTTTTGATATATGTTCAATAATGGCTAAATGGGTATATGAAAATAGTTTTATTTTCTAGAGATCAGTTGAGATTGAAGAGTTATGTCCAAAAATCCATTTTTGGAAGGCTACAAGCGAGAATGAAGGTTTGTGAAGGAAAACCCACATTTTGATGAACAATGGATTTGTAAACATTTGTTAAGGTTGTATTGGATTTGATTACCAATTCTCTACATAATAGTGTAATTAGGTTGTATACACATGATTGATTAATATGGAGTACAAATTGGAATGGTTGAATGCTAAAGTTGTATGGTGTGCTAATGTGAATTAAGTTTTGAAATGTATACAATTGAATTTTATATACATCCTCGTTTATATGGAATTTAAGCTATGATTACATCACATGTGTGAATTGAATTTTTATAATGCATCTCATGTGCTTGTGTGCATTAAGATTGAATAGTATTTAGACCAATGTGTATATGTATATAAATAAGGCTTTTAAGATTTCGTACATGTAAATATCCTTGTTTAGTATAGGTTTTATGTTAGTGTTACATCGAGTGTGAATCAAAATTGTATGGTGTGTTCAGTGTGCTTGTTTGAATTAGTGATTTGAAAGTTCAAGCATAAAACATACACAATTCAAACTAGAAGCTTGCACATATCTACCTAATGGACCATGGAAAACTTATACTAAACATTTATGTCATTTAGTCACATGCATATGATTTGTTCATATCGCATATAAATGGTTCTAATTGATATTATGGTCGAATAAGATGGATCTCATTTAGTCATGTACATATTATTATTTTTTTGCTTGGTAATAAGATTTAATTATTATTATATTAAAATGTGAAAGTACATAATTTTTCTAGCCCGAACCAAAAAGAATTACAAATGGAGAATCTCCTCCTCGATCAAAATAGCTCCACAGGAAAAACAAGACTAAAACCATCAAATCCTGAAAAGCAACCTATTAGCAAGTCAAATTTTTGAAGCACTATTTGGTCTTCCCTTTGTTTGAGACCAAAGGACCATAGCAAAAGTTTCCTTCTTTGCTTTCTTTTCTTTCTTCCCCTTGACAACTTTCCAACCCTCCTCCACCCTTGTAGCCTCCTTCTGCCATTTCAAAAGTTTGTCTTGGGGATTCTTCAAATCTCCATCCAAACTAAAAAATTTCTTGTTGACTCTACTCATCACCTTTCTACTTCCCGATTCTTTCACTTGTGGCATCATCCCACCTTTTTTATCTCGAAATTCTGGTTTTGCTGCCCCATTTTTTCTATTCAAATCTTTTTCACATCCATTAAGGGCAGCATTACCACTATTCTCAACCCGACTCCCTTTCTGTGTCGGAACACCACTAGCCTGTTATTGTTCCTCCCTACTACCATCATTCACCAATGCCTTCCCTCCCTAATCCAAAACCCCAGGTACCTGAACCACTTCTTCCCTGCCTATAATATGAGAGCTCACTTGCTTCTCCTCCTTTTTCTCCACTATATAGTGTTGGGGGGCAACATCTTTCCACCACGAAGCATATTTATGTGTTCTTTGTTTAGCACATTGAGCATCCAAGTGTCTAGTTCAAAAATAAATATTACACTTAAAGGGTACTCCTTCATAGTCCAGGGGCTGCACTCAACAACCTTTCAAAGTTTTTATTCAGATATCTTCAGGAAGCTCCTTAGACACATCCATCTCCACTAAAATTCGAGCAAAAGTTGAATGCAGAAGATTTGAGAATCCCTCATCCACCATTAAAAATCTTCCTAAAGAGTTCCCTACAACCTCCAAGCAAGAATCAAACCAATATTGTAAGGGAAGGTTAGGAAGTCTCACCCAAAGAGGAACCCTCTCAAAGACTTCAGTGGTTGGGTTAAAGGCCGGATGCCATGGCTTTAACATTAGGGTATATTTTCCTCCCCAATCCTAGTGATAGTCATCAAGGATCTTGTTTGTATCCTGCTCCTATTCAAAAGAAAAAATGAAAAAACCTTTTGTCGTGGGATAGATTTGAACATACCCTTCCAAAAAATGCTCCCAATTGTCTATAATCCACTGATGGAGATCATTCAAACTTGGCCAAAATTCCTCAAATCTCCCAATCAGTCCTAGCCCAGAAAAAAAAAGTTCATTAGAAGCCACTTCTTGTTCAATCTCACCATCTAAATCCATTGTGATTGATCTAGATGAGGGAGGTAACACTGAACCCCCTCCCCCCCTTCCTGTCAAAGACTTGGATGAGGACTTCAAAATTTAAGAGGGAAGAGATGTCCCATTCTCAGAAGCCTTAGAACCCTTAGCCAATCTAGCACCCTTGGTAGAAAAGGCATAGGGGAGCTCATTCTCCGAGTCGTGTTGTGCACGGGGGTTGTCACCATCCAAACCAGCCTCAACATTGCTCTAGCTTGATTTATTCAAACTACTTGTTGCTTGAATGCTCAGTCCATCCTTCTTCTGACTGCAGAGACCACTACTCCAAAATCCAATAAGACCTTGATGAGAGCCATTTATGTCCCATTTTATGGCATATTTTATCCTATTTTCATATGCCTTCATACCCATTCCCACATTCCATTTCCATTCCATATTATACCATTATACCATTTTATGTTGCATATGATTAAATATATATAAGTGTTATTTAATAGAGTTATGGATAAAATATGGAAATTAATGATTGGTTGTCTTTACTAATAAGCATTGTGATTTTCAGACTTGAGAAATAAAGCTTGCAGCATGCAGATCAAAAGAACTTCTTGTCACCTTTTATGCAAAATATCTTCCTGTCATTTTTTGGTTAGGAGCTTCTATATATTACCTTTTAACCAACAATTTGTTTATGTTATATTTTCAAAGATTATTTTAGTCTCCAAGGTGGTTTTGGTTACCTCTTTAGTGCCAAATTCGAATAAGCACAAGAAATCATGGTTATTTCTGAATGGAGATGCAATTACCAACTGTATAGAGAAGAGAAAAAATCTTACATTTTCATTGTTTATTATAACAATGTTTATTGTGGTCAGAAAAAACATACAACAAAGTACATTCAACCAGGATTCCACATACACCATTTTTGTGGTGATAAAATAAGGAAGGAAACCCATGATGGAGATGTGTGCTAATTTGTTGGAGGTCAAAGCTGCAAATTTTCACGTCTTTTATTCCCGTCTCTTATTTCTAATCATTGTTATAATATAATCATTTTAATTTGTTGCCAATAGAACCATTGCATTAAATAGTTTGTTGGCCATGGGCCAAAACAAACATAATGTTTTTGTTGTATTTAATAGTTATGAACACCATATATATAAATATGCATGGTGTAAAAGAGTGGAGAGAATTTGGTAGACAAAATTTTCTATAGATTTTATGTATCATTCTTTCTGATAAATAAAATAGCCATCTTCTAATTAAGGCAACATAGGAAGGATTTTCTCGTTCTTTCCATCGTCCAAACCAGGAGCAAGGGCCCACTCCTTGGGGAAGCTCGGTGATGTTTTATTTTTTGTATTTTGTTTGCTTATGATTTGGTTTGGTTAAGATAGACGTTATTTCCTTTTGACTGTGATTTCAATTTCAGCACAGTTTGGATAAAAGAATATGTAATTTGGTTTATTTCTCCTTTCTGTTGTAGCTACTATTTTTATTGTTGCAAACTGTTGTTACTTTTGCAGATCATTGTTGTTATTGCCGCGGATTGTTGAAACTCTTGTCACTTCTGTCACATAATAGAGTAGAATAGAAATACAAGTTTGGACCAGATTTTCATCATAGGTGCTCCTTTGCATGTTCTAGCTTCATTTCATCCCCACTCGGCTCACAATTTTCACCCCTTCAATTGGTATATAGCCATGACACCTCTCACAAGTTTACACCCCCAGATTGACACGTATAGACCAAACTAAAATTCATTATAAAGTATTAAATATTTCTTATTACTTGTACCTAGTGTTGGCCTATCAGACCTCCCTAAGAAAATATTCTTGTAGGGCTTTGCTTAGACGAAACCTTGGTCCCAACAGAGGGCAAATTTTGTCTGTTACAATCCATTTTATGTACATATTAATTTTACTGAAATGTATAGGGGGATAATGTGTATTTAGGTTGTATGCCATGCATAGTGTGTTAAATTTAATTAGGATTTAACATGTATGTAATTAATTTGGGTACACATCCTTGTTATGTATTTTTGTTATGTTTATATTAAAAGAATGATTGAATTTGTATGGGGTACCTATTTTTCTTGTGTGCATTAGGATAGAGTGGTATGTATGTGATTGATTTGTATAACATGTAAATGGGGATTATTCATTAAAATTGTAGTGTTCCCTATGTGGTTAGTGTGCTTGTGCACATTAGGATCATTTTCTATTATGCCATTGATTTGTATGTGATTGATTTATAAGGAATGCACAAAGGAAAAATTCATATTAAAGGTGTATTGTATTCCTAACATGTATATGTACATTAGGCTTTTAAGCTTTGAGAGGGGTTTGATTGAAACATTTAAACATCCTTCTTTAATATGGATTTTATGTTAGTATTCCACCAACTATGAATCAAAATTTTATGGTGTGCCTCATGTGCTCCTGTGCATTATTATTAGTCACAATTATGTCCTTTACTCAGTTGAACGTGATTAATTCATATGGCATGCAAATGGTTATAATTAATATTATGGTTGAATGACATATTTTTCATTAAGTTGTGTATGTATTGATCTCAATGACATGTACATGAGGTTAATTTTTATTGAATTTGTATGTGTGTCTAGTGTTCTAATCTAAATTAGGATTATATATATAATTAAACTTGTATACACAACCTTATTTATATGGAATTTATGTTAGGGTTACATAAAAATGTGAATTAAATTTATTTTGTGTACCTAGTATACTTGTGCATTAGGATTGAATATTATTTATGTGATCAAAATCATATGACATGTACATGGGGATAATTCATAGTAAAGTTTTTGTGTGCTTGATGTGTATTAGGATTGAATAATATTTGTTTGATTGATTCATATAACATGTACCTAGGAAAAATTCTTATTAAAGTTGTGTTGTGTGTTTGATGTGCTTATATTTTTTATTAGATAAGCAAGGAAGGGCCTTGATCCCAAAAATGGTTCAAAGCATGGCAGAAACAACTAGAAGAAACATACTAGCAAGACAAAAACTAGTCACACATCAAGAACCAAAGAGACCAACAATAAAACTAGTCAAAAGGGATCAACAGACACACAAGCCAAAATTAAAATAAGCATCAGGGAGCATAGGCCCTATATCTAAATTGAAAAAAATTAATAACCATCTACTAAAATTAGGCCAGGTGCCAAAAAGAGTCCATATAAGATTTAACAACATAATATGAGTCTTAAAGAAACTAGTAAAAACAAAACCATACTCAACAATCCTATCATTAACAAAGAAGAAATTCATCATTTTTTAGCAGTAATTATAAGCTCCCAATTATCCCCAATGTCAGAGATAAATTGCTTACAATTAGTATTATCATCAACATCAACTTGTTTTTCTTCCATTTGTTTCCCTTGGCGCTTGAGCTACTTCCTTATCTTCAATTGGCCAAAAATAGTGCCAATAATTGTACTATTCATAAGGCCATCAATAACTTCCATCGGGGTACAAAGAGCCTTCTCCATTTCCTCGATTTTAACCTACATGAGAATCATTTTTATTTAGATCACCATTAGAGGCAACATTGAAATCTTCCTTTGAGGGAACAAAGAGGTTCATATCTACATCACCATTATCCATCCTATCACTCAACTCTGAGGCCTCAACACCTTCCACTCTAACCTCTTTCTCCATCACATTTACCCCTCCTCAAACTCTTCCTCCTCATCTTCTTGGTTAGTAAATCCTCCCATTCATTCTCCCCACTTTCCTCTTCATTCATAGGTTCATATTCTTTGTTAGGGGAGAATTCCTCCTCACTAAAAAGAGCAACACACTTCCCTTTGTCTTTATCCCCCTTCTCCATAGAACTGACTTTGGCCAGTTGGGTCGATCTCCTACCACTCTTATTGGACCCACTAAACTCTTCTTCTTTTACCTCCTGTTGTTCTTCTTCATTATCTTCAATGATAGTGATGAAAATTTCTTTCTTGGGGTTTCTTTGCAACTTCTTGCTTTTGGGATACTTAAGCAACAAAGGAGAATTTTTTCTTTTTCCCGAGAGTGGTCTTCAGTGAAGCAAGGTCCATAGACTGAACAACAGGTCTATGCTTAGGTTTTGGTTTTTATTAACAACATTTTTACTTTCTGAGGCTAGGTCCTTAGAAGGAGAAGAGAATTACTCTCAATTGGCTCAATGCAGACACTAGAATTGTGAGATTTTTGGCCAGTTGGGGTTTTCACTTTAGCAGAGGCTTTATCCATATTCGCATTAACAATGTTGTGAGGGTTAGCTAATCAAAGAGCCCTAGGGTTTCCATGAAAATTATTAGAGAGAAAATTTGTACAAAGCCATCATTAAACCTTGGTGTAGAGGAGGTGAGGCTCCTTTTTCAATATATTGTTGAAGGGAGGAGAAAATATAAAACAAGATATTTATTTTCTCATTATGCATAATGTGGTTGAGAATTGGAAAATGGTAACCATGCATTGTCATATTCTACCTTCAAGGGTAAAGAATCACATTACATACAAATTTACCACAACATACGAAGGAGGGAGCTTGAGGTGAGCATACCCATTCTAAAATCTTTTTTAGTTTCTCTCCTTTCTCAAAAAACTTGTTCACAAAGCTTTAGTATTTACCATTACTTTTTTAACAATGTTCATACCATTCTTAGCCAAACTAGTGGCTTCCAAGATCATCTGAGTAACCTAATATTTCATTGAACCAATCAACACATGACCATCCTACCAGGAATTTATGAATTTTGGGGTCAATGTGTCATTGTAATCGTGTATTGCTTGGAAAAAGGATGCCAAGCCAATTCTAACAAAAAACACCAAAAGTTCATCATTGTGTTGCAGATTTCCATAGATAACAGGTTTAGTTCTCTTTTTGGGACTCCACATATCTATAGAATACTGGTTGAAAACACCAAAATTTCTCTATAAACCCTTGTTCAAGCACATATCCAACTCACAAACCTTGAGCTTGCAATTTTTATCACTAAAAACCTTAATTTTTAAAATTGCTATATTAATGCCAACAAGAAATAAAATAGGGAACACTCAAGAAGAAATTCAAGTCATTATTGACAGTATCAAGCTTGCTATGAATAAGAACATAATCCCCCATACCGTCCTTGAAATAGTAATTGAAGAGGACTTAATGCACACAGGGAATGAAAAGCATGTAATTCATTTCTGATATTGTATTAATTAGAGCTGATCATGATTATTGAAAGGCCTTTGATAATCCACACTTCAATAAATCTATCGTCATTTAATAAATTTTTATTTTTAGTCATCCTTTTCCAAGTACCATTCCCTTTATTATTACATTCTCTCATCATTGCATTGTACATTCCAATTCACCCTCTTCTAATTACTACTTCTTGTCATTTGAATACCTTAATGCATAGATATATCCTTCTTGATTGAGGGTCTAATACTCCTTAAATCTCTCCTAGTCATTTGACACATATTTAGGTGAAGCCTCATATTTTTCCTTAGTGACTAATTCTTTTCTATGGTCTGGCAACACTAAAATGACCTAATGTGTCCATTCTTTATGCTTAAGAGCTTCATTAGCTATTGCATCAATAGCTAAATTCACTTCTCTATACAAATGTTGTATTTTATAATTATGGAAGGACTTAAGGATATGTTCGTTGTCCTCCAAACTATCACATATCTCCCAGAACAATAAATCCCCCCTTCAAATAATCAATGATAAGTTTTGAATCTCCTTCAATGATAATTTTGGTAAATCCCAACTCCTTCAAATGCTTTAAACCTACCAAACGGCCATAGCTTTAGCCACATTATTAGAACAAACACCTAATTTATTGTCATATCATTCTATAATATTACCATGATGGTTTCTAATAATTCCCCCAACTCCATCAAGCCTTGGGTTTGCCTTGGAGCACCCACCAAGATTGCATTAGAACCAGTCCATCTCAGGAGGAGTCCAAACAATGTTTTTTCTATTTAAATACTTAATCCAATTGAATTTTGTAAGATCTTGTTTTATCCCCCATATCTGTTTAATCCTAAGCTCTTTATAATAGGGCATGTGTTTTGAGGATCCATAGACCCCCACATTTATATTCTCCTGAATTTAATACATGATCGCCATGAAAATATAGATTTTGTTTCTTTCAGACTCTCGAAAGATCCTGCTATCTTTTCATAAGCCCCAATAAATAAAGGGAGGGACTTGTCTCCAAATATCCATAGTAATGTTGTGAGAATAAGGACTTACATTCCAATTGTCAATAAAATGTCTTATTGAAGAGGGGAAGACTCAGTTGATCATGAGAATAGGAAGAAAATATGACCATACCTCTTTGGAGTAGGAACAATGAAAAGCAGTTGCTTATAGACTCCTCATATTCATTACAAAGGTAGCATCTATTCACAAACTGAAACCCTCTTTTATTAAGGTTATCGGTAGTAAGGATCTTTCCATGAAGAACTACCCACCAAAATAATTCACTTTGGGTATCAAGTTTTTTTGTCCAGACATTGTTCCACTAAAACTCACTGTAATGAATCAAAGGATTTTCCAAAACTTCATAAGTAGATTTCAATGGGAGGTTCCATGAGGTATGAATAGTCCAAATCCACTCATTCCTTTTGTCTTTTGAGAAGAAAGAACTAACTCCCAACTTC
The DNA here is from genome assembly GCA_007115665.2 of Sequoiadendron giganteum. Taxonomy (NCBI): domain Eukaryota; kingdom Viridiplantae; phylum Streptophyta; class Pinopsida; order Cupressales; family Cupressaceae; genus Sequoiadendron; species Sequoiadendron giganteum. Next base: position 496,842,902 of record CM021101.1, read on the forward strand.
TAATATAAAATTTACAAAGCAACATTCCAGTTTTGTTGTCTCCCTCCCCTAAGGTTGACTCCAACCAACATTTTCTAAATCAATCCATTAAGGCTCCATGCCATCCTAGTTTATATACCCATAAAATTTCTTACCAAAAGTTGTAATAAGCCTTTGTTTTAATTGAAGGAGCTAGTGAGTGGATGAGAGACAAGAACCATTTAGCCAAACATCCTCCCAAAAATTAGTGTCTTTACCATTTCCAATTCTTTTCTTAACCCCCAATTTTAGAACACTTCTTATTTTAAGAAAATTATTCCAAAACACTAAACCATAAGAAAGATCCAAATCACTTATAAAATATCCCTACTCCTTGTTTCTTAGATATTTAGCCCTTATGATTTTAACCCAGTTTTTAGCACCTTTAAGAATATTCTAGCCTATTTTAGCAATAAGAGATTTATTAAATAGTTTCATCCTTCGTATGCCCTATCCTCCAAACCTTTTAGGAGCACACACCTTTTCCCAACCCACTAAAGCCATTATGTTTGTCTCCTCAATATCGAACCACAAAAATATTCTTTGTATATATTCTATCTTTTCAACAATAAAAGAAATGTTAACAAGAGATGTAATACATCGGGATGTTTTGTAACAGAGCTTTGAGTAGCTGAAGTTTACCAACCCGACTTAGGAGTTTGACCTTCCAACCCTCCAAATTTATTTCGATTCTCTCTATGACGTAATTCTAATAGTTACTACTAGGTTTTTTAGAAATTAGAGGAAGGCCCAAGTAGGCAGTAGGAAGAACAACATCTTGAAAACCTAAAATCCACATAACTCTATCTTTGACAATCTACTCAATATTGAAGAAATATATCTTAATTTTATTATAATTGATGCATTGGCCCGAGGCCTTATCATATTTCCAATGACAAGATTCTACAACCGAAGCTTCTCCCATAAGAATATTCATCCACAAATTGTTGATGAGAAGTAGGAGGAAGAGAGGAAGCAACTTTAAACCCTTTCAACAACTTCTTGTGCAAAATATTTTGCATGTTTCTTCCTAGAACTTTGGCCACCTTGCCTCAATCCACAACCACACAAGAAGAACCCCTTGGGGGTACCATTGACTAAGATAGAAAATTTAGGGGTAGTAACACAAGAGTTGATTAGCTTAAGGAGCCTTCTTTGAACCCAAATTGTTTAAGGATGGAAAAAATAAATGGCCAAGACACTCTATCATAGGATTTAGAGATGTCCAATTTGAATGCCATCCCAAGTTTCTTACTGAGCTCCATAGAGTGGAAAACCTCATTAATATAGATAGTTGCATCTAGAATATGTGTTCCTTGAATACAACTATTTTGATTATTAGCAATCATTTTATTCAAAACAACCTTCAATCTATTCACAATAATCCTAGAAAAAATATTAAACGTAGTGTTCAAAAATTAATAGGCCTGAAGTCTTTTATGGAGGAAACATGTTCCTTTTTCATAATGAGAGCAATAAAAGTGAAATTCAATTGATTTAAGAGTCTACCCGAACAAAAGAAATCTCGAGAAGCATTTAAAAGATCATCTGGCCTCGGGCTTTAAAAGTGCCAAAGGAAAAAAAACAACATACTTAACTTCTTGGATAGAGGAAAATTTAGTCAGATATTTTAGATCTTGTTCTATGATTACTTGGGGAATCACTTGTAAGAGGTCATAAAACTCCACAGAGGCAACATCATAGTCCTTCTGAGAGTTTGAAAAAAAATTAAAATTACAACCTCGTCAATAATTTCATATTTAGAATTAATTATGGACCCATCTTGTTTTACTAAATATCTTATCTTGCTTTTGCTTTTGTGTTTCATAGTGGACTGATGGAAAAACTTTGTGTTTTTCTCCCCTTCAGAAAGCCATTAGATTCAAGATTTTTATTTCTAGAAGATCTCTTCCTTATTGGTAATTTTAAACCATTGAGCCCTAAGGTCACATTCCTTATTACAAATAGATTCATCCACCACACCTCCCTCCATCACTTTCTACACCTCTTTTATATTGTCTCCAAGTCAATTTTCAATATGGAAAATATTGCCAAAGGAAAACTTAGTCCAAACTTTAACTCTATCCTTTACATTCTTTAAGTTAGTAGCCAAGAAATACATAGGGTTTCTAGCACAAGATTTTGTATACACTCAAAATATCTTGATCGATATCATGCACTTGATTATAATATACTAACACCAATTCTTGTTTAATCATTTCCACACTAACCAATTAATTGAATAACCTTTATTTAATTAATTGAATTCATTGGATTTCCTCCTAAAATCGGATAATACACTTTATCAGATTATTTCATCATATCCTAATGTTCTTCCTTTAATTAAATAAATCAATTTTATTTAATTGAAATCCTAAAGTTCTAACATCCCCTCATTTGATTTAAATAAACTCAAGCATTTAAATCAAATGTCATAAATCAACTAATTTCATCTAAGTTAATTAATCTTAAATTAATTAACTCCTAACACTAATCCTCCATTCCTCTAGATTCTAACTCCACCCTAGGGTAAGTAAACCTTGGTAAACTAACCAAGTTGCACATGTAAATCAATTTATTTGATTTACTAATTACCTTATTTTCTTTCAAAATGGCATATTCTTAGAATATTCCACACATTTGGCTTTTCCCTCCCAAAGGACTTTTGTCTTCTTTCTTGAGCCACATTGGCATTAAATAGCTCTTACACATTCTCTTACACAAGCCACCTTGACCTTAAATAGGTCTTACACCTCATCTTACACAAGCAACCTTGGCATCATTTCTCTTACACATCCCATCTCCCAAGCTGTCCTCAAACATGTGTGAGCACATCTCCTCCAAGATTCATTAGCATGTTGAAAAGTGGCACTATCCTATTGGTCTTATTTTTAATCCCACATTCTCTCCATTCTTCACTCTTCAATCATTGGCTTCTATAAATAGAGGCATCATTTTCACAATGAGGATCCACAACTAAGAGCATTATCACTATAGGCATTCCATTCCATAGTTTTCATCATTTTCAAGGAATTTAGCTAGATTATAATCAATTTCATACTTTGTTCATCACAAATCCATCATCAAGCTTATCAAGGGGTTAGGAAAGGGCTTCTTTCCACATCAAAGGAGCACTAATCCCCCTATGGGATGCTGGTTTGAGCATTAGAATAGTATTTCATTAGTAGTTTATTTGATATTCTACTTTGTTTTCATGTTCTTATGATTAGATGAATTTCACAGGGAATGCTTAATTCCTACTTGTTTCTTGACTAATGATCACTTGTGTGTTCATGTTTGAGTAGGTCTAGGTGGAGCATTCACATTTTGGTGCTAGGAGGGAACAAATCTTGAAATTAACACGGTTTTTCTCCATTTCCATATTTTTTTCTCTCTTCTATCTTTCTAGGACTCAGCGATAATGAAAAGACAAAAAAATAAATAAATGTGGTATTTATTTTCCACGAAGCGACGCTGAAATCCTCAAATAGCGATGCAACTATAAATAGCAACACTGAAAGTCTTAAATAGCAATGTTGAAAGTCTTAAATAGTGATGTTGATCATATTCAAATGGTGACGCTATTGGTTTTTTTTCTTTTATAGTCAATCTTAAAATGGCCATATCTTGGTCATATAGAGGTATTTTTCGAAGCTTTTTTTTAAATGGGGTATAATTTCATAAGCTATGTGATGGTGTAGGTGTTTCTCAATTTTTGTAGAGTTAAAATTTTCAATTTTACACCCAAATTCAAATCACATTGTAACTTGGTATAAGTTTTAGGGTTTTTATGCTTAATCATTCATCTAACCCTCATATCTTCTTGTTTCTTAATCTCACCTAACATTTTGAGCATTGATTGTAGGTTTTAATAGGAACATGGAGCATTGAAGGGAATTTAGAGAGAGAGAGAGAGTCTGGAGAGAGGGAGAGGGGGTGGAAGTGAGAGTTTAAGAGAGAGGGAGTGGGAGAGAAGGGGTTGGAGTGAGAGGGACTTAGCTAGGTAGGGTGGGAGGGACGGAGGGAGAGAGAGGGGGGATGGGAGAGATGGAATTGAGAGAGAGGGAGAGAGAGAGAGAGAGAGACTAAGAGAAAGAGAGAGTTATGTAGGTAGGGTGCCAAAGGAGAGACGAGAGTGAGGGGTGGAGAGGGAGAGACTGAGAGATAGGGTAGTGAGAGGAGGAGAGAGGGAGTGTGAGTGAGATACCTAAGAGAGGGAGAGGGTGTGGGAGGGAGTTACGTGGTAGAGGTAGAGAAAGAGGGGGGTGGAGTGAGAGGGACTTTTTTTGGTTAGGGTGGGAGGGATAAATAAAGAGAGGGGAGAGAGAGAGAGAGAGAGAGAGAGTTACCTAGGTAGGTTGCCAGAGGGAGAGACGAGAGAGAGGGGGTGGGAGGGAGAGACATGAGAGAGAGGGAGTGGGAGAGAGTGGGAGAGAGTGGGAGGGACATAGAGAGATGGATAGAGGGAGCGAGAGAGGGTGGTAGGGATTGATTGAATGAGAGGTATGTAGAAAGAGGGGGAGGGTAGATAGAGACAATTAGAGAGGGTAGGAGGGAGGAAGAGGTGAGATGTATAGATAGAGTGAAAGTGATAGGGGTTGAGGGTATAAGGTTGAGGGATTAAGGTGGAGGACCTATAGGGTTGATGGTTTCTAGGGTATTAGGGTTTAAGGGTTGAGGGTTGAGGGAATAGGGTTGATGGTAGAGGGTATTGGGTTGAGGGTATAGGGTAGAAGTTTTAAGGGTTTAGGGTTGAAGGGTTTAGATTTAAGGGTTTACCTAGTTGAGGGTAGAGGGTCTAGGGTATATGGTTGAAGGATTAGGTTCAAGGTCCAATGTAAAGGGTAGAGGGTATAGGGGTTGAGGGTTTAGGGTTTAAGGATTGAGGGTTGAGGGATTAAGGGTTGAGGGTTGAGAATTGAGGGTTGAGGGTTTCATGTATAGGGTAAAGGGTAGAGGGTAGAGGGTTTAAGGGTTTAGGGTCGAGGATTGAGGGTTTAAAGTTGAGGGTTGAGGGTTGAGGGTATAGGGTATAGGGTCGAGGGATTAGGGTTGAGGGTCCAATGTATAGGGTAGAGTATAGGGGTTGATGGATTATGGTAGAGATTTTTCTTGGATTTAAGGGTGTAAGGGTTGAGGGATTATGGTTTAGGGTAGAGGGTATTGGGTAGAGGGTAGAGGGTAGAGGGTAGAAGGATTCATAGTTTAGGGTTTAAGGGTTGAGGGTTGAGGTTTGAGTGTTTAGGGGTTTAAGGGTTGAGGGATTAAGGGTCAAGAGGGTTGATGGATTAGGGTAGAGACTTTACTAAGTGGTTTTAAGGGTTGGGGGATTAGGGTAGAGGGTTTAAGGGTTGAGGGTTTAGGGTTGAGGGATTAAGAGGTTATAGGGTAGAGGGTATAGGGGTTGAGGGAATAGGGTTTAAGGGTTGATGGATTAAGAGTGTATAGGGGTTGAGGGATTAGGGTTTAAGGGTTGAGGGTTGAAGGTTGAGGAATTAAGAGGGTATAGGGGTTGAGGGTTGAGGGATTAAGAGATATAGGGGTTGAGGGATTAGGGTTTAAGGGTTGAGGGTTGAGGGATTAAGAGGATATAGGGGTTGAGGGTTGAGGGTTAAGGGATTAAGAGGGTATAGGGGTTGAGGGATTAAGGTTTTAGGGTTGAGGGTTGAGGATTGAGGGTTGAGGATTGAGGGTTGAGCGTTGAGGGTTGAGGGATTAAGAGGGTATAGGAGTTGAGGGATTAGGGTTTAAGGGTTGAAGTTTGAGGGATTAAGAGGGTATAGGGGTTGAGGGATTATGGTTTAAGGGTTGAGGCTTGAGGGATTAAGGGTATAGGGTTGGGGATTAGGGTTTAGAGTTGGCGTTGAGGGTTGAGGTATTAAGAGGTATAGGGGTTCTTGGGATTAGGGTTTAGGGTTGAGGGTTGAGGGTTGAGGGATTAAGAGGGTATAGGGGTTGAGGGATAAGGGTTTAAGGGTTGAAGGTTGAGGGATTAAGAGGGTATAGGGGTTGAGGGATTATGGTTTAAGGGTTGATGAATTAAGAGGGTATAGGGGTTGAGGGATTACGGTTTAAGGGTTGAGGGTTGAGGGTTGAGGGTTGTGGGTTGAGGGATTAAGAGGGTATAAGGGTTGAGGGATTAAGGTTTAAGGGTTTAAGGTTGAGGAATTAAGAGGGTATATGGGTTGAGGGATTAAGGTTTAAGGGTTGAAAGTTGAGGGATTAAGAGGGTATAGGGGTTGAGGGTTTATGGATTAAGAGGATATAGGGGTTGAGGGATTAGGATTTAAGGGTTGAGGGTTGAGGGTTAAGGGATTAAGAGGGTATAGGGATTGGGATTGAGGGATTAGGGTTTAAGGGTTGAGGGATTAGGGTTTAAGGGTTGAGGGATTAAGAGGGTATAGGTGTTGATGGATTAGGGTTTAAGGGTTGAGAGATTAAAAGGGTATAGGGGTTGAGGGATTAGGGTTTAAGGGTTGAGGGTTGAGGGTTGAGGGATTAAGAGGGTATAGGGGTTGAGGGATTATGGTTTAAGGGTTGAGGATTGAGGGTTGAATAATTAAGAGGGTATAGGGGTTGATGTATTAGGGTTTAAGGGTTGAGGGTTGAGGGTTGAGGGATTAGGATTTAAGGGTTGAGGGTTGAGGGATTAAAAGGGCATAGGGTTTGATGAATTACTGTTTAAGGGTTGAGGGTTGAGGAATTAAGAGGGTATATGGGTTGAGGGATTAGGGTTTAAGGGTTGAGGGTTGAGGGTTGAGGGATTATGAGGGTATAGGGGTTGATGGATTAGGGTTTAAGGGTTGAGGGTTGAGGGATTAAGAGGGTATAGCGGTTGAGGGATTAGCGTTTAAAGGTTGAGGGATTAAGAGGGTATAGGAGTTGAGGGATTAGAGTTTAGGGTTGAAGGTTGAGGGATTAAGAGAAGAGAATTTATGGGGTTGAAGTTACAATTTAAGGTTGAGGTTTTGAGGGTTGGGTGATTAAGAGGTATAGGGGTTGAGGATTAGAGTTTAAAGTTGAGGTTGAGGATTAGAAGGTATAGGAGTTTGAGGATTAGGGTTTAAGGGTTGAAGGGACAGGGTTGAGGGGCCGGAGGGTATAGAGGTTGCTGAGGATTAGAGTTTAAGGAGTTTGAGGTTGAGGGATTAAGAGGGTATAGGGGTTGATGGATTAGGGTTTTGAGGGGTTAGGGAGGCTGAGTTGAGGGTTGAGGGATTAAGAGGGCATAGGGGTTGAGGGATTAGGGTTTAAGGGTTGAAGGTTGAGGGATTAAGAGAATATAGGGGTTGAGGGATTATGGTTTAAGGGTTGAGGGTTGAGGGTTAAGGGATTAAGAGGGTATAGGGGTTGATGGATTAGGGTATAAGGTTTAAGGGTTGAGGGTTGAGGGATTAGGAGGGTATAGGGGTTGAGGGATTAGGGTTTAAGGGTTGAGGGTTGAGAGTGGAGGGATTAAGAGGGTATAGGGGTTGAGGGATTAGGGTTTAAGGGTTGAGGGTTGTGGGATTAAGAGGGCATAGGGCTTGAGGGATTAGGGTTTAAGGGTTAAGGGATTGAGAGGGTATAGGGGTTGAGGGATTAGGGTTTAATCACTCCTTTCTACCCCCTCTCCTCTTAGGTCTCTCTCTCATTTTTCAATCACTCCCACTCTCTCTTTCTCCCACTCTCTCTTTCTCCCACTCTCCCTCTCCCTCCTTCTCTCCCTCTCTCTCCATCTTTCTCTCTCTCCCTCTCTCTCTCTCCCTCTCTCCCACTCTCTCTCACTCTTATCTTTCTCCCCTCTATCCTTAACCCTTAACCCTTTAAACCATTAAACCTTAAACCCTTAACCTTTTAAACCCTTAACCCTTAAAACCTTAACCCTTTAAACCCTTAACCCTTAAACCCTTAACTCTTAACCTTCTACCCTTTATCTCTCTCCCAGTCTATCTCTCCCTCCCTCTCTATCTCCATCTCTCCCACTATCTCTTTCTCCTCCCTCTCCCTCTCCCTCCCTCTCTCCCTCTCTCTCCCTCTTTATCTACCACTATCTCTTTCTCCCATTCTCCCCCTCTCTCCCTCCCTCTCTATCTCCATCTCTCCCACTATCTCTTTCTACCCCTCTCTCACTAACTCATTTGACTGCAAAATACGATGAAACTTTCTGACGAAAGATGTACAATTAGATGAATCATCAAATACATGTGTACTTAAAAAAAAAATGTGCCCGACGTTCGTTGAAATTTCGATGAACAGTGATTTTCATCTAAATTTTGACGATCAGTGATTTTCATTGAAATTTCGACGATTAGTGATTTTCGTCGAAATTTTGACGAACAGTTATTTTCATCACTTATTCGACGAACGTCAAGCATAAATATTAATAAATAAAAGTGACTTCGATAATTTATCTATACTTTCGACAATCTATGGGATTTTGGATGATATACTTGAGTGTGACTTTAAGTCCTTCAAATTAGTTATGTTTGTCGTCCAATAGTACAGGCTACAATTAAATGAAAATGATCCCGAGAGAACTATTATTGAACATGATAATGGATTTACCATGGTTAATACAAGGTCGATCAAACAAACAAGAAATGAGCCCTATGATCTTCCAAGCCAATGTGAGCAGGTATTTTACTCAGAGGTTCCAAGTAAACTGGATTGGTCATTTGTTACTAGACACGATCCAAGAGGAAGGTCGGTAAAGTATAATGTGGTGGAAGAAGAAGATACCAAAGAACTAGAAGATGATATAGATTATGATCAGGATCAATAGTTAGTTGATGATGTGCCTAACGAAGATGTCGAAGAAGAGGAACTAGATCATGATGATGTAGGAGTTAATGTTCATGAAGATGATATCCTTGTGGATAATGAAATTGTCAAAAATGATATCAATGACGATGATGATGATATGACCAATCCTTACAATGTTGAATCTGGATCGGATGATACAGACAAAGATTTGGATGAAAAAGAAGATCAATGACAATGGAATGTATGAGTTATGCGATTATATTATCTATTTGATATTGATTTCTTGATAGAATTATATTTGACTTATATGGTTACATAATTAATTCATGATGTTTTTAATTTTTATGCCATTACATAATTAATTCATGATGTTACAAATATTGTAGCTCTCCTAGAAATTTCCATATGATCATAATGAGTAGTGTTTTGAGAAATTTCATGAAAGATGACACATTGATCCTAATAGTGAAATAATTGCAAAGTCATTTAGATTTTTTAGACCAATCACCCTTCGCAATGTAATTTTTAGGATCATCTCCAATTTGATTACTAGGACACATATGGTAGGATTTTATTGGCTATCTTGGAGGAACATTGTGGCTTTGTGTAATGTGAGAAAATTTTGGATGGGGTAGTTTCTATTGCTAAGGTGGATCACTCCTTTCTGCGAAGGCCATACACTTATGATTGGGTCAAGTGTTCTTTTCTTTAGAAAATTCCTATTGCCTTTTTGATAGGTTATGATTTGATTAGATGGGTTATGAAACACTTATTTCAAGTAATTTATGTTTATTTTAATTTGTAATTTATTAACTTCAAACAAATCCAAAATTATGTCCCTTGCTTTAATTGATTATTACGTTATTTAATTATTAACTCAAATGACACCTCCAATTTAACTATATCTAATTGAATTTATCTAAAGTGTGTTAGAAACCAAGATTAGACATGCAAACCTAAACACCTTCCACATAAGAGAAAAACAACAAAAAAATAGAGCTTTGCATGAAGATGCGCAAATTGATATATTTAGAATTAAGATATTACAAGAGATTATTTTCTTTATAAAGCAAAGTATGCAACCCTAATGTTGACCTAAAAACAACTCAACTAAATAAAACTTACTTATTAATTAAGTAAACTAATTATTACCTAAGCAAAACCTAAGTAAACATAATAAATTGTAATTAGATAATTAATTACACCAACATCCTCCCTTAAGTGCAACTTAGGGAGACTAAAAAAGCATGCACCTAAAACTAAGATGAATGCAAGAAAGCATGAATGGGTCTCGGAAACAAGGCCTGATCAGGTACTCATGTACAAATGCAATGAAAGAGTAAGAGAAAGAGGAGAAAACCCAGTGGGACAACCCCCCCCTCAATGAGATGACCTGCTACAAAGAAGCACTGGAAGAACACTGTGGAGTAACACTGGAACCAAAATTTGGCAAGCAAGGAAAGATACTTCTGTCTACTACTGAAATTGGATGAGAGCCACTCATTGACTCAAGGAATCATGAAAAAAGAAACAGCAGACCTGATGCCTCAGAAAACTCAAAAAATCCAAACGGGAACAACCCTGGAATCTATGAAGTAGCAATAGATAAAATGAATGATGTATTACTGAAAACAAAGTGCAAAGATTCAAGTTTCACCCTTCCAACTGCCAAAACATCCAAGTAATCTCCAAAAAACCCATCGGGCCAAATTTGGACTTAGTGATCAACTTGGGACAAATACAGAAAAAGTGCATGACTGAAAAAATAGAGATCCTTAATACCTTTCCAACGCCGCAAGAATCACAAAAATCGGAGATCGTGGAAAAACATTATGAGCTCGGGAGCCATAAATGAAGATCTAACTTCAGACAGTAATAAAATGTACCAGTTGCAAAATTTGATAGAAAAACCAGCACCATTGGATAGTGCTTGGAACCAGCTTTCCGACAATATCTCATTTTCCCAATTTCAACAACCAAGCGAAAAGTTATGCTTGTTTTCCCGATTCTACTTATTTTGCAAAAAAAAGCTAAAAAAGGCCCCCAAGGCCGGGCGTCGGTCGCCCATGTGACCTTGGAGGCTGATTTATTTTTTTAAAAAATTTAAAAAACAACAGGTCATCGGCGGTTAGCCAGACGGCTGGCGGTCACCGCTAGAGGTTGCCACCGCCACTAGCAGTCACCGCCAGACCAGGCAGGCACTGCAACCAGCGGTTGGCGGGCTCCGCTGGAGCTCCACTCCATGGGCGGTGCCCCCTATTTTAATTTTAATTTTTTTTGAAATATTTTTGCATCAGAAACAACTTTCTCTAAAGTCAACAAAATGAAGGGTAATCTTAGGGTTTTGGGTTACTACAAACACAATGGCGATGTCTATTTTGCTCCAAGATGCTTTGAAAAATAGGCTACCTCCAGAGCTTCCAAAAAAACACCAAACTTGAAACCCTCACAGATCTAGCAAATGATGACCAAAATTTGCAAAATAAAAGCCAATCTTGACTTTTTCCAATGCTCTGAATCCAATGATGAAAGCCCAATCTGATCCAAAATGCCACATAGATGATCTCAAGGCATGAAATCCTTGAAGAACCCCAAACAAACTCTGCAATGATTTTCTCCAGAATTTGAGAAGGGGTTGCATGTCAAGGCTCTGATACCATGTTAGGAACCAAGATCATACATGCAAACCAAAATACCTTCCACATAAGAGAAAAACAATAAAAAAGCAGAGCTTTGCATGAAGATGTGCAAATTGATATATTCAGAATTAAGATATTACAAGAGATGATTTTCTTTATAAAAGCAAAGTATGCAACCCTAATGTTGACCTAAAAACAACTCAACTAAATAAAGCTTACTTATTAATTAAATAAAATAATTATTACCTAAGAAAAACCTAAGTAAACTTAATAAAGTGTAATTAGATAATTAATTACACCAACAAAGTGTTGAACATTTTTAGATCAAATTTAGTAATTAACTCAAACAACTTTGCCAATTTAACTATATGTATATATAACTTTAAGTTATTTTTATTTTAACTAAAAGTGAAGTTACAACATACAAATTAAATGATATTTATGATTGTAAAATTTATGATTAAATATATCTCTTAGGATCCTTTTTGTCCCAATTTGAAAATAATTATATATTATAAAATACATTTTTTAAAATTTTAAGATGAAAGTAGCAAGGAAAAATCAAACAAATATCTTTATGAAAGAAGTATATTGGTGTGAAATTAAATATGATTTGTATTCCAATGTAAAAACTACAAAGAATGGAAACAATTCTTTCAACACATAAACTATTATGTAGTAGTCAATTAAAATGAAAAATATTACTCTATATTAGTTAGGATACACAACTAAGAAAATGATCTAAATAGTCTAATAATTTGACCATTAGCATATAGCAATTTGTATAAAGTTGTAGATCTCTTCCATTTCAAAAACACAAAACAATATTAGGTAGATAATCAAACATCTTTCATTTCTACAATGACTTATTTATCCTAGAGGAACCAAATATATAGTATACAAAGAAAACCAACAAACCCACAACTACCCCTATTTTGAAGGAGTTTAGTTTTCTCCCCTTCCTCTCCCTAATCTTGTATAATTATTTTAAAGAGATCAAGGATCATAACACAAATTTATTCAACCCACTAAATATCTTGGTTAATGAAACTTGAAAAAAGCAACAAATCAATTGCTACATTTGGCATTTCATGTGGAATGAAGAGTGGTGACAATAATCTACTTATAGTTTAATAAAACATTATTTTTAGAAGGCTTGACATTAGAAAGATAAGTGTTACTTTTAGATATTTTACATGAGTTTCCTAGGGCCACCCATTTTTTATGTATTGCCTATAGCACTAAAATGTCCCACTTGTGAAGCATGCATTGAAGATCATAATTCATATATGAAGAGCACATCTTGTTTAAACTATCCATTTTAAAATAGACCCAAAATCATGAATTATTAAAAGACTTCATGGCATAAGAAAAGACTCAATCATATCATCATATCCTTATCTACCACCTAGATACTTTGCACCATCCACTCTTATTGACTTGGCATATATTTACATATTTACATCTATCTTATATTTAAGTTGTAAAGAAGTTTATTCATGCAAACTAAAGAGATTAATATCACGCATAGCATACTATATGGTATAACCTATAGAGAATAAATATGAAAAAACAAGAAAAGTAAATGTAATTCACAATTAGATATTTCTACCATATATTTATTTATGTAGAGTTGTAGATTTGTTTCATGTTAGATATGCTGGCACAACACCGAAAGTAGGTGATACGACTAGGATAGTTGTAACCTCAACATTTGGAAAAAATACCTCTATATGTTATACTTTGATGGATGTCCATACCTCAATCAAAGCTTCCATATTGAAAGAAACAACAAGGATATTAATGAAGGCTATGGAATTTATCTTTGTACTTTCCAAATGCATTTGCTGAGAGGAAATGTTGCATGATATTAGATGTTAGATCAAAATCTTTAATCAAAAGCCAACTAAAATGGACAAATAATATTACAACACATTAATTTAGTGAAATGCGCATATTATTCTAGAATGTCAAATCAATTTCTAATGTAGCATTATTATTAGATTATTATTTTTAGGCCCTTGATATCTTCTAGGAGGTGTTCAAATAAAGTGTTTTTTAGACATTTTGTGCTTCAAGTTTACATAATAATTAAAATGAAGGAAAATAATTGGACCCAAATTGTATTTGAAATTTGAAATATAAAATTCTCTTTTGAAAGTATAATAATGAACTAGTCTATTTGGATCCTATGAATCCCTCGCGTGTAGGAGTGGAGATTTGGGGCTACGATCTAGAAGGCATAATGATTGCAAGGATAAATTTAAATACCAAGCCACCCACAAAGCATCCAGCCAGTCAGAAATTGAAAAAAAAAAATGAATAGACACAATTATGCTCTATTGTAGTATTGTGTCCTGTCCCAGTGGTGCAAGCAAATCAAGTTGATCGAAGATCGAACATTCCCCTCCTACCTTCAAAATTCTATCCCTTGCTATTTATGTGAATTGAAGAGCTACAACCTTCAATTTTGGTAGCTCATAAAGTCTTTTATCATCCATTACAGTACCAACTAACACAACAATACTGCCTTCTTGAAAAAGAAAGAAAAAGAGGTTATTCAACTATACTCAAAATGTTGCCAATCCACTTCACCTATAAAGAGCTACAAAAAAATCAAAAATCATTCCATCAATGACCACTTGAAGTTCCAATCGTACCCCAATAGTACATCTTACCTAAAATCATCTTTCTAATCTAGATAAATGCAAAAAATCCTTTTACAATTTTCCCTAGCATGAAAGAAATGTGTAGGATGTTCTTTTATTATTGTCCTAACTAGGTATTCTAGATGCATTGCATTGAAGAGAAACTAGAAAACTTTTTCCATGAAATGTTCTTGACCCTTGCAAGACACAAATGAGGTTTCAGACAACCAAGGGCATAAATTGGAATGGATTGTTCTAGGAATGAAATCATAAAATCTATCTTGGTCAATTTACAAGGATTTTGGAGATTCAAATGTAAAATAGCTTTCTTTATTACATCCTTTATATTTGTGAGCACACAAGTTTGCAACTTCTGATAGATGTGTAGCTTCATTATATAGAACATGATCTTGTCACTCACCTAATTCCCCTTGTAGGCACAATGTCTCATTTGTAAATTCAAGGATTAACACACATCAAGGACCAATTTGTGTTACATCCATGGATACAAGGCTTGAGAAAAGGAACAACATATTCTCAAAGGAACAATACTCATGATCAATAGGGAACTTACTGTCAAAAATCAGACTTACAACCTCTTGTATGCTCACTATCTTTGATCACTCCCAACATGGATTACAATAGGACTCAAAACACATTCATGGATTCCACTATGTACTTACAAAAATAGTTGCATGGCCCTTTATGGTCTGGCTTCCCCTTTTGATGTCACCTAACTATTAATCTCTGAGATGAAGGGTAAGAATTGCATGAAAATGAACCTAATACTTAAAATACCTAAGGTGATACACCAAAACAACTTGGACCTTATAACAGACTATCACTTTCAAATCAATATCATAAAAATCAATTTACACAACTCACTTTCCAATGCAATTTACATAAGTAATTTATAAGGAGGTATGTAAATAGGGCTTTTAGAAGGAAAACAGAGGTTTCACAACTAATAACACAATTCAATAACACAACTTATAACCTGTTGACATACATTTTATGCTAAATAGATGCCTAAACATGTGAAAAGTTTGCAAGGAAAGATATATTTTCACAAGAAAAACTGCTCAATCATAAACAACATACATGAAAAACATGAAATGAGAAGGTAAAAATGCTCTATTCTATTGATTCAAAGTGCTTACTCCAAAAGGCCTCCAAAATGGTGAAAAGTCAAGCCTAGACTCAAGTCACGCTAAAAGTGTGACAAAAATCCCTCCAAAGTAGCACATGTTTCTCCAAAATAGTCAAATGCTTCACCCCCACACTCTCCTCATGTTTGCAAGCCAATCATTTTGTCTCCCAGCTTTAACTCATGCAATATGTGTGTTTTGGAAACACAAGACTCCAAAAAATGCATTAAAGATAATAACTTGATTAGGTGATTCATAATGCATCACTTAATCAAGTCATTTTACATTTCAAACCACAAAATTAAGAGAACCCACCATCAATATTAAACTATATTACATTTGCATATGAATAATCTTCAAAGTGATTTGTAAATCACTTAAGCAATGTTTTTTACATTTTGAAATAAAATGCAACATGTAATGCTATATCAAAATGCTTCCAAAAGAATTAAACAAAGTCAAAAACTTCTCAAGGTACTTGATCATTTTCACTTACCTCATTCTGCACTCCAAGGCCACACATTGGTCAATACTCTCTTATTTTCAAAGGCAAAAACAAAGACCCAAATTCGGCCTATATGGTCATGAAGGACTTCCACACTTTATGGAAGGAATATTTTGAAAGTCTTGAAAGCATCACATTTCAAATGGCAAGGCATATTATGCACTTGGCACCTTTCACATGTTTGATTTTGAAGGATATAACAATTTGGAACAAGGAAAAAACATATAAGGCATGAAAATGCCTAAGTCATGGCATTCGGTCCCCACCATATTTTAATGTGTTGCATTTTTATTTTTTTAAAGATGGGAAAAATCCCATTGGCCACCAAAAGTAGGGTCGAACCCTAAACGAAAAATATGGGAAAATATGACAAAATCATTTCATTTTAACATCGAGCTTTTTGGAGAAAGCCATGCCGCCATGAGGGTTTTGAATTTGCATAGAAAATGGAGATTCTTTGGCCGATTCTTGACAATTTTTTGATGAAAAATGCATGGAAATCATAGGTAAATGCATTCTTTTGTATCAAAACTATGTTTTTCACCTTTTTTGGAGCCCATTTCATTCATTTTGGCTGCGGCCTATAGTATTTTCTAATCATTTTGTTTCAATTTTTTCCTTTCTATTGCTACTTCTCTATTAAACATCTGCCATTGGTGTCTTCATGCAACTCAAATGGAATCTTTTTTAGTAACAAAATGCTTGCAATTTTTAATGCTTGAGCTCGGGTAAGCTCCCAACCGACCTTTGTATTGATTCTTTCCTCTTTTATTCAGCAATAAAATCTCGAATGGAGCTCTTCCATTGTCAAAATGGAGTAAAGTGGTTCCTTTCTATATCTAAAGTTGAAAAAAACAAAAACCCCAATTTTCTTTTGTGATTTTATGTGAAGAAAACCATATTTGATGGCACAAAAGACTGTTGCCCCATACACCTCATGGTTGTAACATGATTCAATGTCATTGCATAGTGTGAGTATATCACATAGAAACTCTATGTATCTTTTCAATTCCTTCATGAATATTTCTCTTTCAGCCCTTTTGCATTCATTTATACAGGTTGCCATTATTATATGACTGCCATTCATAGTGTTTGCATGATCACTATCTTTATGTATGCAAATGGAAATGGTGATCCATACCTCAACTTCCAATGTCACCCCATTTCTCTCCTCAAAAATATGAATTTTACTATCATTTGCATCATTCATGATTATCACATCACATGCTATGCACTGTGCACAGTCATCATAGTCTTTAAATATGCAAATACTATTATAGTTTTAGTAGAAGTATGCTTGAAACCTTCCTTGGTATGGACAACAAATGCAAACACAAGACAATGAACATATAATTAGACTCGCCCTTCAAACTTTTGTTTTCTTTTTCTATCTATTGTCTTTGTCACTGTCATTACTCTTCAAGGATCATGAACTCTCAAAGCCTAAATGTTCTTTATGCTTCTCAGTACTACCCTTAACATGAGATGGGTATCCTTAATTTGACCTTGATGACTATAGGATCATCATGATCATTGCACACTCATAAACGCTGCCCCTCTTATAGGGTTCTCCTTTGGAAACCTTATTCTTGGTTGTCACAACATGTAACTTTCATTTGTGGCATGGTTCTCAACTCCTTATTGGATAGACAAGTTAATATCTGAATCCTCATGAAACCCTAAAAGGTGAGTTTGTTTCAACTTGATATTTTCTATAAATACCTGCCCTCTATCAATATTTCATAAGCCATTTCCTCCTCCAATGATATTGCACACTTCATAACTTTGTTCCCTTTAGATAGAACCATGCATTAACACCGCCATTTCATCTAAATGACTATCATTCTTTTTGCAAGGATTCAATAATGCTTAACTGCCCTACTATCCTTTCTTTATATTTCTCATGATAGTCATCTTTGATGAGGTCATTGGTTTCAACGTGGTGAATGTCCATCTAGTGGACTGCACTGCTTTAGTACTATACTAGCATTTGCAAACTTAAAATGACCATCATCTCCTTTTTAGTTCTACCTCACACTTATGAGGATTGTCTTTATGATGGTAGTCATGTTTCATCTTTTGTGGCCACTCTCCTTTTATATTTCAAGTTGATCGTATGTTATTTGAACTTTGTTCACTTTCTCTAGTGTCATCCATGCATTGCACTATAACATTCAATGATTGAGATCTTCCCTTTATATTATCTTTTGCATATGTCATAAGGTCGCCCTTGAATTAGGTGATGATATAGCTATCTTGTAGCATGCATTCATGGTTGTTGTTCATATGCATGAGATCATGATTTTATCCATTATTGTTGTCCTGTTCATGACATGTAGCATGCATTTTTTCTTTAGGACTACCCCAACCTTCATGGCTTCCACAACAATGTTTGTCGTTCCACATGTTTGTTACCTAGTTTCCACAACATTTTAGCCCTTATTATCATCATGTGAAACAATTAAACATTATCTCCTCACCTTAAACCTAGTGGGAAGACACATGTCACCTATGTTGGTGACCTGAAAGCTCACCATCTTATGTGATGTGTGGTTTTCCAATAGGGTTAAGGTGAGAGGGACTTGACAATACCTTGGATTGTTCCCTCTTTCTGCCCCATATGTTTCATGATGATTTCAAGCATACCTTGATTTCTCCTTCATTATTTGAGAGATGCATAATTGAAATTGATGCATCTTTGATTGGACTTGATGCATCTCCAAAATCACTTACTTCTTTTTATAAAATAGATCATGGATCCACTTAAGAAGATTGAAAGACATATCTAGAAAAATGTGTTGCATCTTTTGAATCTGATAATGAAATTTGATCAACTGGTGTGATTCCTTATTGATTTAATGCATTAATAATAGGTATATCTTTGATCAAGTTTCTCAATTTCCCATTTCTCTCAAAGCATGTTGAGCTCTACCCTTGTGGGAGCCACATTTACCCCACATGCTGCATTTAACTGAATCAGAATAGTAACATGACTTGTCCTAAATCTGCAAATGAAGCTTTTAAGTTAGAAAAATGGATGCATATTTTGGATGTGTTTGATGACTTCATTATTTTCCAAGACATCCAAGGTTTGCATGATTATTTAATGCATTTAGGGATCAGCTTATACATGCATAGGTAGGTGTTCATGTAAGATTTGGGATCTTTCATTGCTTAGAGCCTCACTGTAATATCATTGTTTTTCTAGATGCGGGAGCTAGGAGCACTATGGAGCTGGGGAGGACACAAGCAGCTTGGGGAAGCAACAATAGGGAAAGTAGGAAACTTCTCAACCAGTCATTCACAGGCAATGACTGGTCTCTATTCTTATATGCACATTGTTTGTTTTTTACTTATTGATGTATAAATTGTTTCATATTTCCATTGAATAATTAAAGTTAGTCCCTTGGCTTGTGAGGGACACGTACACTTCATGATTATAAATAAAATATTACATTTGTATACATATGATTCTCTTTTCTCATTTGTTGTAATTGCAACATTGGAATGAAAATATAATCTATTTCATTTGACAATCCCTTTTTCATGGATATTGAACTTAGCAAACTTTGGTTTATCTTTTAAATTTTTAAACAAACAACACAAAAAGAATAAACACTAAACCTGATTTCAACTGAAAGCTAAAAATCAGGTAATAGAACCATAGGATTCTAACTTCTTTTGTTGGTTGTTATATACACACAAGTATATACATAATATACATATGTGTTAATTCTTATGTATATATAGGTATATATGTACACACACACATGTTCATATACACACACACATACACATATATCCTTGTTCATTATCTTTGGAATTTTAGGATCATTTTAGGGTTGTGATGTTTATAGAGACTTTAAACTTAGTAATAGTGTAAGACATTAAAGACTTCAACTTAGTAATTTCATATAGAATTCTCACATCTCTTGTGTCTGTCTCGATTGCAGATGATTTAATTTTTTCTATAATTGTTCATATATATGTTGATCACAACACAGGTTTGCATGAGTCGGTTGTGTGGTTTTAGCCATACATTATGCTAGCAATGTGGTCATGGAGTTCAGTAAGATCCTCAAATACATTGGCTATGATTTTCTCCCAAGCATTACTTTCATCATTTTTGTCATTTCATGGCTTGTCTTATGCATCATTTATTTTCCTATCTGGGTCATTTAGAGCACAAGGTAAGATTTCATTTTTCCAATTTGCTATTTTATAATCTCTCACATATAATGTTATGGAAAATGATATCTTTAATTAACCTAAGAAATGACCATTAGAACATACATAATTGTGGATACCTCTAAAAATAACATTGAAATTAGTAAATAGTAAATACTGAATGATATTATTATATTGGAAAAGGCAACCCTTGAAAGTCTATTCATACGTAAAATTAAAACTTGAAATTAAGCACCCATCTGCACACTTAAGGATATGTTACAAGTTCAATTCCAACAAAGAAATGCAATGCAAAAGCTATCCATGAGGCATCATTTATTTCATTAGTTGTAGATAACTCTTCTTGTAACTGAATGTGATTATCATGTTGCTCTTGTGTTCTGACTTCCATAATCACATTTTTCCTTTGAAGGACTATAGTCATCTTCTTCATTAGATGAGATATTCAATACATTATACTATCTTAAAATGCTTATACTTTGATTGGACTATGTTTTGTGCCTCAAAAGCTCAAAGATTAGCACTTCATCATGTCATATGATGATGACATTGTCTTTTACCTTTTCAAGGGCTGCTCACCTTAGGTTTCTATAGGAATGTATCATTGTCTTCTTGAGGTGGACTGTCCACTATCATATGCTCGTCATAGTCCCCTAGGGTTGTGTATTGTCACCATGAAGAGCTCAACCTATTGCCCCTTCATGACCATTCTCATGACTAAAATTCTTGGGACTGTCCATTAGACTTTATAAGCTCTTTTTTCCCATTATCCTACTATGAACATCACAAAAGGATAAAAGATAGCAAGGTATTGAATCAATGCATAGATCTAATGGTAGATGAATAATGAGTAAAGGACAAATCAATGGTATACAAAATACTCTTCCCAAATAAAGGAGTAAAGCTGAAATTTCTTAATAGGCTTCTTATTAACCACCTTTGTCTTGTGATGATTCCACATTGACGGTCCTCCTATAATGGAATCTTCATAGATTATGATTGTCTACCCTTGATTCTTGTCTTCCTACTGATTTATCTCCTTCATTCACTATATCCACCAAAGGATTTCCTTCTTCTCTATATAATTTGTAGCATTGTAAAAGGTAGGCTAAGCAAAACATGTAACAAGATGGGTACCTATATCAAGAATCTGGCATGCATCCCATAAACCTTAACTGTCATTTGTACATAGCAATATTGAGTATCTTATAGTGGCCATGAGAAGTGAAACCAACAGTATCAAGTGACTCATCCTTCTTTTCCTTGCAAAAGTTTTACAAGGTTCAAGCACAACAATTTTCACCATTGACTGCCCCTAGACTGTACACTCTAATCTCTAACTGTTACTTTCATGAGACTACCTCCATAACTGTTAGTGTAATTAATTATTTATTACACTAGCATAAGTTAAATTAGGTATTAATTAATCATATTAGTCCTAGGTTTCTTTTTAATCATTTAATAATGTTGTTGAGATAAGATTCCCTTCTAGAAGATGAGTTGTCTTTTCTAGAACTTATCTCCATCTTGTTATCATTCCCTAGGTACTTGGTTAGGGTTTCATGTTGTCACATATAGTGTGATTTGAACACTTGGCAACATCTTATGCATTTAAGGTTTTTCTCTTGCCTATATAATCAAGCATATGTACTCTTTGTAAATCAATCCAGATCATCATAATAGAATCTCTATTTTGAATGTCATTATCATACTTTCTGTGTGGGTGAATATTTATTCGTGGCAAAGGTCCTCCATTGAAGTCTGCAACTTCATCAAGGCCACCTGTGCATCCATTATTCCAACATGGTATCAGAGTTGTTCCAGTGAAGGTCCATCCCAGGATCAAGAAAGTTTGGCTCCGATTTGGACATATTCAGCCATTTGAGGTATATCTAGGGTTTTTGAATTTTGTACTATCCGTACACATTTGCAAAAAAAAAAATCCTCCCTTTCAGTTCTCCATCATGGAAAATTTATTTTAGGTCATTGGGCATTTTTTATTTCAAAAAACGGACTATTTTTCCTATAGTTCTTGCAAAAATTTCATCTACGGGTGACTTGGCATTTTATTTAATAGTTGGAATAATTATTTTATGTGGGGGGACTATAGTTTTCTTCTTCGTCGGCTTTTATATTATCTGCAAGTTTAAAAAACAAAAACAAACAAATTTCGACTTTTATTGCAAATTCTTTGCAATATTCAAATTTGAGTCTGTAGACCCCGACCGGCCCTATCCCTTCGACTGCCATCATCCGATGTCATCTCTGTCGGCCCGGTCACATCGGTCGTCACATCATCCCGACCGCCTCCGTTCACTCCCGCCAACTTCTCGGAGATCTGCACCGTCGGTGTTTTCCCCGCAGACTATGCTTCCGCCAACCGCACACCATCCATCGGCATTTTGTCCTGGCCCCAACGACGGTCTCCTCAATGACCAGAGGCCCTGCCTGTTCCCAACGACGCCGCCCCGACATTGCCCTATCCGCACAGCCGCCACTCCGCTGACACTCCACCCGGCGACGCTCCAATTTTTTTGCAGGACTTAAAGCCCGCGGTCCTATCAACGACCAAGGGCTCTGTTTTTTTGGCCCCCTGGTGCTTATTTTTTGCACCCATTTAGTCTATGCAGGTCTACTACAACAGTGATCTTTCGAAGGCCATATCTTCCGCATACAGTATCGAAAATTCACAAACAATATACTGTTGGAAAGGTATTGATGTCTACTTTTTAGTGATCCACTCTATTTTTTCTAGATTCTGCTTCTATCAGACATACCATCCAGTTGAAGTGAAAACCCTAATTTGGGGTTTTGGAGGTGATACTTTTTCAGTTTGTTGAAATTCTGCCATCAGCAGGGTATTACTGTGTTTTTCCAACATTTCAACACTATCATTAGATTTTCAACATTCTTTTTTAGAGATTTTTTGTCTTGTTCTCTTTTTCTCTCTAATGGCTGAATCAGGTTTTGAGCTTCTAACTCCCCACAATTACCACACATGGAAAATTGGTATGCAATGTCTCCTCTGGTCTAGAGGTCTCTGGTCTACATTGGATGTGGATCAACCTAATCTGACTAGGGAATATGAGAATTTTCAACATCGGATCAAGTGTGAGGAGGCTATGGGACTGATTGCTCTTCATATCTCTAATTCACTATTTTTCCACATCGAGGGGTGTGATACTCCTAAGGCAGTTTGGGATAAGCTCAAGACATTGTTTGGTTCAATAAGTGATATTTGGGCACTTCAATTAGAGTCAGAGATTGCTTCACTCTCAGTTGATATTTTTCCCTCTATTGATGATTACTTGGTGAAATTCAAGTCCTTGAGGACTCAACTTGCAGGGTGTGGTAAGGACAAAACTGACAAAGAAAGCATCTTCATGATCTTGTCTAAATTAAAAGGTTCTTTTTCCTACTTTGCTACTTCCTTTTATTCTACAATGGATGGACTTGGAGACAGTTTTGTGATGCCTTCATTTGAGACTTTCTATGAGCGATTGACTAGGGAGCAATCTAAACTCATCCAAGTTGATTCATCATCAACGTCTCATGCTCTCATTGTAGCACCATCCAAAGGGAAAGGCAAGCATAAGGGAAAATTCAAGACAGGATCTTTTGAATCATCACAGCACAAGGTAGACAGGCCTATGAAGGAGAGGCCCAAATGCAACTTTTGTAATGGGCTTGGACATCATGAGGAGACTTGTTTTAAGAAGGAGATTCATGAACTGAGAGAACTTCTCAAGGATCATAACATCACTCTTCCTTCTTCTTATGTCCTCTCATCCCACTCTTCTTCACATGAAGAGTCATCTTCAGGTATTGTTGCAATTGTCTCAACTGAGAATCTAGGCAAGGGGCATGCTTTGATCACTACTCTTGTTAATAGACAGGATCTCCTTTATGAGGGGGATATCTAGTCTCCTTATATTTTATGTATTCTTGTGATGATTGTTGTCCTTGGGGGGATGATGTTGAGTCCTCCAAATCATCACCTTTTGCTTTTTATCTCCTTTTTTGAGAGGGGTTTTCTTCCCACTGGGTTTTCCCCTTTTCTCCATTTGTGGGAGATTAGTTGCATTTTCATCCTATGTACATGGGTACCTAAAATGGCCATCAGTCGGGACCCATCATCATCATGCATAATCATTGAATTTTTCATTTCCTCCCTAAGTTGCACTTATGGGGGGGGTGTTAGTGTAATTAATTATTTATTACACTAGCATAAGTTAAATTAGGTATTAATTAATCATATTAGTCCTATGTTTCTTTTTAATCATTTAATAATGTTGTTGAGATAAGATTCCCTTCTAGAAGATGAGTTGTCTTTTCTAGAACTTATCTCCATCTTGTTATCATTCCCTAGGTACTTGGTTAGGGTTTCATGTTGTCACATGTAGTGTGATTTGAACACTTGGCAACATCTTATGCATTTTAGGTTTTTCTCTTGCCTATATAATCAAGCATATGTACTCTTTGTAAATCAATCCAAATCATCATAATAGAATCTCTATTTTGAATGTCATTATCATACTTTCTGTGTGGGTGAATATTTCTTCCTGGCAAAGGTCCTCCATTGAAGTCTACAGCTTCATCAAGGCCACCTGTGCATCCATTATTCCAACAATAACATCCATCATTTGATGTACCTCAAAGTTTCTTGAGAATTCTTTTCACAAGGTTGTCTACTGCTTGGATTCTATGAACACCTGTGGTTGTCCCTCTGTGATATTTGTCTATCAACATGCATTTACATAGCCTTTATTGTTCAATACCTTGCTCTAATCCTAGTGGGTAGACACATGTTACCTATATCGGTGACCTGGAAGCTCACTGTCCTATGTGATGTGTGGCTATCCAATAGGGTTAAGGTGAGAGGGACCTGACAATACTTTGGATTTCTCCCTCATTATTTAAGAGATGCATAATTGAATTTGATGCATCTATGATTAGACTTGATCCATCTCCAAAATCACTTACTTCTTTTTATAAAATGGATCATGGATCCACTTAAGAAGATTGAAAGACATATCCAGCAAAATGTGTTGCATCTTTTGAATCTGATAATGAAATTTGATCAACCGGTGTGATTCCATATTGATTTAATGCATTAATAACATGTATATATTTGATCAATTTGCTCGATTTCTTATTTCTCTCAAAGCATGTTGAGCTCTACCCTCGTGGGAGCCACATTTACCCTGTTGGGTCTCAAAAATGCTGGTTTGAACCACGAGAGGTTGCCAAGCTCTCACAATGCTTTTGGCCAACTAACAAGGCCAATTGATGCAATTGTACCTTCTACTCTTCAGGCTCTGCAAAACCTAGGCGGATGCACCTATCTGTATGTTGCAGATTTAAGATGTATTTCTTGGTGAAACGATCTATCCACAATGGCAAAGGGGAGTGGACAGATGAGATTACTACAATTATTCCTACTCCTACTGCACAAATGAAAGGTTTTTTGAATAAATTGTTTGATAGGGATTTGTATCTCTGGGTTGTGGAAAATCAATGCCTTCTATCCACATGGGCAATGGAGTCAAAAATGATATATGTTTCCTCCTATTGGTTTAACTCTAGTTGTCAGGCACTCTGAAAATTCTATGGCTGGCATAAAAATTCACTAAGTCTATGACTTGCATAAATAGTGCTGGAATGTTCCTTTATTAGGTTCTCCTTTAATTATCCAAAAGAAATCTCAAAACCACTGTGATTTATCAAGAGAATTTAATTCTGACTTGGAGACACCAGTTTAATTAAATCACACAAAATGAGAATGCATTTTGATAAACCAGGTATATACTTGATATGATGATTTAAATGATTAAAAGAACCCAAGTTGGAGACAACCAAAAATAAAGAATATGAATTTTATTTTATCACAACAACTGAACACCAAAATAATTTTACCAGTTTAACATATTTTCTCCATTGATTCTGTTTCAAGAAAGTTTGTCATTATTTACATTCCAGTCCCTTCTCAGGAAAATTCTAACTTCTCCAGTCTAACTACTGCCTTCTCTTTTTTTTCTTACCCCTTTTACAACTGATTTTTTGCAAATATTTATACATTACATCTCAAGGGTTGTGACCCTTCAATTTTCTAATTATGGTCGTTCACATTCTTCACAGTTTAAATAAAACATTAAATTAACTGCCTTGTCGGCAAATTAATCATTTTAAACTATAGTCGGGCTTTCAATTTCTCACTTTATTCCTTTTCTCGCTTTTATTTTATTTTCTGTGGCTTTTATCATCTTTACCACTCTATCGTGGGCTTTGACTTTTCTCCCGCGGTATGGCAGTACCCAGCCCCACACTGACCATCGTAGTCTCCATCATTGCTTACCGTGCTACCACGGGCTTTGACTTTCTTCCCGCGGTATGGCGATGCCCGACCCCACATTAACTGTCACGGCTATCTTCGTCGTTACCGCAATCACCGCAGTCTCTATTTTAGCAGCTACGGTATCGTGTTAACCACTAACCGTCATCCTCGCTGCTAACCAACCGTCTACCGTGACCACCGTGGTCTATGTTCAAACCATGCGTAGTATAGCGGTAACCACTACCTGCTCGCCTTCATTAACTGCAACCTGTTCACTGCGGCCACTAACTGCTTGATTAACTGTTCCCTTGACCGCTTACAAACCGTCCACCATAGTCACCGTGGTCACCACGGTGGGCCTCCCTCACTGGTGACTTACTGCCTCGTTGTTGATTGTTTCGTTGACCGCCAACTGCTAACGATTTACCGCGCTACCACGGTCAATGAATTGATCGCGCGCGATAGCACAGTAAACACTTCACGCCTGCTTCCTTAGCTGCTACCGGCATACCATGAGCCCATTGTGGGAGGCCGTGGTAAGGCATTAAAGACCATGAATATAGACACGGTAGAAATATATGAGTCATATTGGATTTTTTATATGGCGGTAAAGGTATTTGAATATTAAGGATGGAAAAATGAATTCTAAGGAGAAGATAGTGAAAATGTTAGGCTCAAATGAAAATAAAACCTTAGGATTTTTATGGAAATTTGTGGGAAAATCTTAGGGTTTTAGATGGAAAAATTAGTTCTAACATACCCCACATGTTGCATTTAACTGAATTAGAATAGTAACATGACTTGTCCTAAATCTACACATGAAGCAAACAAGTTAGAAAAATAGATGCATATTTTGGATGTGTTTGATGACTTCATTGTTTTCCAGGACATCCAAGGTTTGAATGCTTATTTAATGCATTTAGGGATTAGTTTATACATGCATAGGTAGGTGTTCATGTAAGGTTTCAGATATCTCATTGCTTAGAGAATTTCTCTAATATCATTGTTTTTCTAGATGTAGGATCTAGGAGCACTACAGAGTTGGGAAGGACACAAACAACACAAACAATAAACACTAAACCTAATTTCACCTAAAAGCTAAAAATTAGGTAACAAAACATAGCCACAAGGCTCCAATCAACAAACTCACCCACACCAATAATAAAATTTATTCAAATGTATGTAATAGCATACAATTGAATGAATAATTTTTTTTTAAAAAACTACAAGTTTCTTTGCAATTCCGACGAACCTAAACCAATGAAACAATGAAACCTCCTATGAATTTTCTATACATGCGATTATATTTCCATCGCAATTTCGACGCACCTAAATTGACGAACCACTAAAACCTCTGACAAAGTCGTTATAGATGCGAAGAACATTTGGTGATTGTGCGACGAATGTTTGGTGATTGTTCGTTAAAATTGTGACGAAGTTTGCGTTGATTTTTTGATGAACACTGGTTCTATTTTCTGTGGTGATGATTGACGATGTTGGGTTGTGGTTTTGACATTTAAAATTATATCAAAAAAGCGACGAAATTTATATGAGTGTTTCGTCGATATTTCGACAATAGTTTGTTAGTATTTCGACAAACATTTGTTAGAATTTAGAGTCAAATACAATAGTGTCTCTCTCCCTCTTTCTATCCCTCTCTCTCCCTCTAACTCTTAACCCTCTACCCTCTATCTGTTTCTCACTCTCCCTCTCTCCCACTCTCCCACTTTCTCCCACTCTCTCCCTCTCTCCCTCCCTCTCTATCTCCTTCTCTCTCTCTCTC
>CM021101.1:496871009-496985960 GCA_007115665.2 Sequoiadendron giganteum
TTGTTTTTGTAGGTGGTTGAATTTAAATATTTTGACATCTTGAAGGTTTTGACACTCTTTTCTTGCATCAAATTTCAATTTGGAGTCATAATGAAGAGTCATGATTGATAGGTAACCCTATTGTCCTGTTGAGTCAATTGAAGGTTGATGTCTTGGTTGGTATATTTGAGAGAAGTTGTGTCAATTTGTATCTTGGGTTCCCACCACTTTGTATCAACCCAATTCTAGGCATACAACATACATCAGAACCAGGGGTGAATTCTTTAGACTATGTTTGACTTCCAATAAGCCTACCTAGCAAAAGGGTTCCCAATTACCCCAAATTTGTAAAGGAAGTACCTTTTAAAGGTGAGGTTTCCACTCAAACACCAAGAAAAGTCAATGTTCATTATACCAAACCACCAATTTCATGATTAATTTTCCCACATAAGGTCATTACCCTATTGTCCCAAGAAACCCTCCAAAACACAAGCAAAAATAAGGGTTTTCAAGGATTTCACAACTCCAAGCCTCTCCCATTCCTCCCAAGGGTCCAAACACCTTCAAATACCTCTAAACAAACTTATCAAACACTCACAATGCCATTACACTCATTAGTTTTCAGAATCACCATCATGGTTATTCACTTTCACATAGAAATGTGCTTTGGCCAGCCTAGTGCATCACTCCACCAACCAAACCCAAGCTCTTCTAGACTCCAAAACACATTTTACATCTACCTTATTATGTTACACACCAATCCACTGAATTATAGATCCATTACAGTGTGTGGATTGTTGAAATCAATACATTATAGCCTCAAACCCTTACATTGTCAAAATAGGGTAGACTTGGAGAAACAACTGAAAATATCTTCTAAAATGGTATTAAGACACAAAACCTTATTCAAGTGAAGATAAATTCATTCATAAATTATCTCCCAAACCTTCAAGGGATCACACGCCTGTATGGGTTCATACACAGAGAAAGAACACAGGAAAATCACAAAAACTAGAGAATTCCTTTATTTTATTTTATTCAAATCTTGAAGAGCAGCCTCCATTCAAGTGTTTACATGATATTTATCTTGTTTACCTTCAAACTCAACTCCCCCAATGTATCTAACTATTTTTTTAACTTCTTAACTAACTTATCTCTTGACAACTTTGCCAAAAATGCAATTTTTTGCAAATGTCAAGCCAAATCTCCCCCCTAAACACCTAGAATGACTCAAAAGAAATAAATACATATTAAGAGTGGTATCATAGACCTTATTTAACATAGATAAATATATTAGAATTAAAAAAATAATAATAACCTTGCTTTTACCCATCTTCACATGCACCAAAAATCGTCCTTTTTACCCAAGAAACTAGTGGTTTATTGAAAAACACCCATCCAAACCTCACACAATCTTATGAGTACTTCAAACAGGTCTAAAATGGTCTGGAAAAACTCAATTCAACAAGAAACCATGGCTCCCTAATGTAAAACACACTGTAGCATATCAAAACCACCTGAAATCTCATGGAAAACTCAAATTTTCACTCTAGGGCTTCATGCCCAACACCCTTTTAGACCTCCCTTGCACACAAACAACATTACCTCACCTATTTATTGATTATCTTCCTTAAAATCTTCTAAATAATTCTTTGAATTGATGTTTTCCTAAAGCCTAGACAACAACTTCTTAAATTGACAATTTTCATTCAATGGTGCTCCCGCACCATGTATGCTTCCACAGTTTATATACATATATATGACATAAGTTGAAATTTTGTATGATTGTCCATGCTTCCATTTTGAGCCTATCTTGCAATCATGGCATTCCACATTACCACATTTCTTTAAGGCATTATGGATTGAAAAAAATCATGTCACCTTTGTCTATGCTAGGTTAACTCTTGTACATGATGATTGTAAGTATTCTTTATGAAGCCTTGAATGACATATATTTTGATTAACTTGAATGGATACATTTTTTAAGAAATAATATTTGTCTCATTACCATGCTACAAATACAAGTATCCACCATTCCGAAGAAAAAGACAAAGAGGAAACTAACATACGAAGAGAATGAAACCTTCAAAGAAAAGGAGAGAGTTCGGGTGGCGGCATATCATGAGAAGAAGAAATTGGAAACGATTGATGAAAAAAATCCAATTGAAGAGGAACCTCAACCATCAAAAAGAGAAAAGGGATTAGCAGCACAAAAGGCAAGAATGCGAAAGCATCATGGTAAAATAGATTTAGATACCGTAGTTGGAGACACACTCTCTACGGCAAGTGAATATGGATGGAAACCATCTACTGCAAGTGAATATGGAGGGACACCATCTACCGCAAGTGAATATTGTTGGACACCATCCAACAAATCTCAAGTTGAGAGTACATCATCACTCAAATTTGATGAAGAAGGTATGCCTTCATCCCCATGTGAACCTCAAGGTATGTCTTCTTCTCCACCCTCGATCGAAGGTACGCAATATAGCCCACCTCAATTAAATATTAATGAAATTCCTAATGTTGAGATGTACGTACCTAGGAGAACACCACCTAGAATTTTGTGTAGAAAGCCAAAGTATTTGATTAATATTGATGATGAGATTTTACGACACATGGAAGGTAAGATTTCAACATGCACTTGTAGAAGATATGCTGATAAGATTTGGAAATTCTTATTTGAAAGGCTAAATGAGACCACAAGATGTCAACTATTTATTGAAATGATGCGGGGTGTAAATTATAGGAACATCATGAAGACTCTTGGGTTGAGAACATCAAATGCATCAAGTGAAGACACTATTGTGAAGAATCTAATGGATGCTTATGAGAGTGTGGGTAAGACCTCATGCTCAAAGGATAGTAATGTCACCTAACGTGTTCTTACATCGACTTTGGTAAGTTTTTAAACAAAGAGAGTTTGCCTCATTAGAAAGATGAGTGAACAAACGGGAATTAGTAGAAAAACTTTATCAAGAGTCATTCAAAGGTGACAAAGAATTGAGGGCAATGATTCAAATGAATTATGGGCATTCTCAGGGAGACTGTCACGAAAAGATAAAGAAGTTGTTGAAGCCTTGAGAACACTAATTGAAGAGTATTGGAAGAATAACACAAGGCCATCTCTGAATCAAAGGGATGTGGTAAGAAGGAGAATTAGTTGTCGAAATCGTGAGCCACATCCAAAGAATTTTTTGGATATGACTCAAACCCAATTTTTTCATAAATTTCAAAATGATTATCCTCAAATTAGTATTTCTCAAAGATTTTTTGAAATTCTTAAACCTTTTATGTTAAGATAAATCACACACACACTACTTGTTGTTGTAGACTACATATCGAATTCTCTAACCATTATGTTGTTTATCATTCTATATGTTTATATTTGCATACTACCGATGTTTTGTTGGATTGTGGCATAGAAGCCCCGCCAAAATCTTCAAGAGAGTTCTTATCAAAAAAATTATGTGAAATAGAGGATGGCTAGATATTCTATAGGACAACATGCTTGGATGGTTCATGTGAGCGTTGCGGTGGCTTTGAGCATATGCTAGTATGTCAACATATGGAAAGCACAGATGAGGTGGAACAAAAACTAGTAGAGTTCAGGAAGTATAAAATAGTGCCATATGCTACAAACGATGGGTCTCAAGCAAAAAGGTGTGATTTGGTTATTGAGAAGATTCTAGTGTACCATTTTATGTCCATGTTTTGTGACAATATACTATCTGAGTATGCAATGCATACCCATAGAGCCTGATGGTTGGACACACAATTCAAGCTATGCAAGGACACCTTTCTAGTTGGAACATAGTATCAGTGGTTGACTGTGCGAAGAACTACACTCTACAACCATAGTGTGAGGCGTAGTCACAGTATTACAACTCCACACAAGCTTCGATATTTGTGCACATAGCATTCATTCATGCACCTGATAGTACAGATGACCAAAGGAAGGTATTGAGGGAATACCACTTTTACATTACTGATGATCGCACACATTCTCCAGATTTCGTGCAAGGTTGCTTCCAGATGTTCTACAGTGGTTTGGCTCAGAGGGGTATAGCATATGACCGACATATAATATGGTCAAATAACTGTGCAACACAATTCAAGAACTTGTGCATGTTCTACTAGTTGTGCAAGATGCATGTCATTATAGGTGTTCAACATATGTGGAACTCTTGTGAGGTTGGACATGGAAAGGGGGAGCATGATGGTGTAGGAGCATGCATGGAAAGAGCATTAGCATAGGAAGAGTTAAAGTATAAAGACAGTGCAAAGTTGATAGATGCAAAATCAATTGTCGAGTGGTGTAATGCTTTGATGGGTCTAGGTAATGAAGGTGTGTCTTCAGTTTGTATATTTTTTTGGTTGATGGATGATACTAACATTGCACCATATGAGGACTTTTGTACACTACTAGGATCGAGTGAGGTACACTCTTTCCTTAGCTCAAATGTAGGTTCATGGAGTATCGGTACACGAAAGGTGGCATGCTTTTGTTCTTCATGTACAATGCAAGCTTGGAATGATTGTGAGTCAGAGGAGTGGGTTGAAAAATGGTTGACAAGTTATCTTATCCCACTTCACATGCATCACTCTCCGATGGCATTGGAACTAACACAGATGGAATCATTAGTCGACTTTGACCACATATCAGATCTAGTTCAACCAGGTGATATATCTACTTGCTTAGTTGTTGAAATTCCATATCATTATCTTACTTTGTAGTGTATTCGCAATGTTGACTAATTTTAAGAGATTTGTTGTGCATATCAATGCAGGGCATGTTTATGCAGTTATTTTAGATGAAGACAATGAAGAGGGAACAAACTATTACTTGTGTTGTTGTATTGAGGCCAAAAAGAAATTGGAGGCCCCAGTTATAGATGGAGAAAACATTGAATACCCTACAGGCTCAGTTGTGGTTACTGGAACATGGCTTAGAAGGACCCACATTTGAGTATTAAATATTGGTTGTTATAGGACTTTGAAACGCATCGTAAGATTCTTCATTACTCGAACCTTGTCGTGGCATCCAATGTTTGTTTGACCAAATATGGGGGTAGACCTTTGAACAAGACCTTTTGGAAGGTCTGTGAGTCTGACCATGAGGCAATACTTGACACAATAAAGAGTAGAGAAGACCCGGATGGTTTGTTGGATTAATTTGTAAGTATATGCACATTGATTCTTATTAATTTATACTTGTATGCACATTAATTTATTTGATTCCAATGCTATCATCTTCTTTTACTTTTCCTATTTTTAAGTAACCTACTAAATAGTGATTGGTGTCCCCTTTCAAAAAATGTAGATATATGATCCATCCTAGAGAATGTTAGCCAGAAAAGCAATGCAACATCCTTATTTTGATGATCTTGACAAATCTCAATCATGATTTTAAGCCATTAGAAAAGTGTGCAAATATTGGTGAGAAAATTTCAAGTTATTCATTTGAAGTTAACCTTATCATGAGCAGTTATGATGTAGACATTGTAAGAGCACCTCAAATTTCAACTCACTCTATTCATGAGAGGTGTTTTGTGCAATAGGTATGTTGGAATTCCCTGTGAAGATGTATGACCAAGAGTGACTAATTTGTGAGACCTGCATTCCTATCTATAAGTTCCTTCCATCTATTTTCATTTCATTTCCATTTTGGATGCTCTTTCTTTTTCTCTTTCACTTTGCGTATTTGTAAGTAAACTACTAAAAATTGATTGATCTCTCGTTGTAGAAAATGCTGATTTATGAGCCATCAAAGAGAATCTTAGCCAAAAAAGCAATGCAACATCCTTATTTTGATGATCTTGACAAATCTCAATTCTGATTTCAAGTCATTATAAAAGAGCATGTGAAGCTTAGTGAGGGAATCTCAAGTTACTCAATTGAAGTTAACCTCATAATGAGCACCTATGATGTAGACATTTAAAGAGAATTTTGAATGTATGAGCAACATTATAAAATATCTATGAGACTAAAGTACCTAAGGAATTGTAATGAGATTTACTCAAATACTATAATTTTGGAGTTCATGTTTGGTGCAGTAGCACCTTGTTCGCTAAATGCCTTCAATAGGCAAATTTGTAAAATTTGAATTTTGAAATGTAAACAATGTGAAAAAGGTCATGTGAAATTCATATATAATGTATTCAAAGTCTCAAAGAGGTCATTAGGTGATTAGAGAAGTGATATAAAGCATGTAAGGTCGAACAAAATAGAGATCTTTTGTATTCTTTAATATTTACAATCAATAAAGTCCCTATTTTAGTGATTTTATGAGTTTTTTCAGTTGTTCATTAACTTGTATGGTATTTACAGTAGTTTAAGGCCTTGAATATTGTTTTTGAGGTAGAATAGTGAAGTATCTTTCATTTGAATCTATTTAGGAGGGTATCCATTGATTTTATCATTAGTTTGAATTGATTTTTCTCAACTTGGTCTGTAAACCCTCAAGATTGGAGTTTTGAGAGTCTAGATAACCAATAATGACTACTCCACTGAATTTGATAGTTTATATTAGTGAAATCAGTGAAGTAAGTTAATCTTATGATGTTTTAGGTGTGTGTGTGTGTGTGTTTATCTGTGCAGGGGAATTCAAGAAACAAAGGTGGAGTTGCTGCTACAGGGTCTTATGATGAATTTCCAAGTGAAAAGTGTGGCTCCAAGTGGTGTTTTGAGGAAAATTTATCAAATTACTTCACAAAAAAATGACTGATCTAGATATCTATCATTGAGTTATAACACATACTTCAAAATCAATAGTGACTGTCTTGGAACATGTGCATAAAAAATGACCTTTGTTGTCCTCATTAGGCTAACTAGGCCTAATTTACAAAGGAACATACTTTTAAACATTCAAAAACCCCTAGAAATGTTTGGAGTAGCAATTATAATGTATCCAAACCCTTAGATCCATAATTTATCTCAAGAGAAACTCACTCCACCATGCCAAACCAAAACCTTTATTTTATGCTAGTATAAAGAGGGTTTATTGAAAGGAATGGTTCCACACCTTACTAGAACATGCCACCACCTCAAACCTTCTTAAAATAACTTGCACAAACTCAAAATACAAACACCCAACCTCTACATGCAAAATTTATCAAACCCTAGGGTGAAACCTCATTTTTCATGCCCTTTTCCATCAAAATCTATAGGGGCAGCAACACAAACCCCATAAAATGTATTCCATTTCACTTAGAAACTTCTTTTTTGATCCTACAGGATCATGTTGGGCCCCTCTACAAAAACCTCTCTTGGTTTTGGCTATTTCAGAGTGGTTTTCCTGTGGCAGTGGATTTTCACTTGATGGAAAAAGCGTCAAATGCAAGCAGTGCAAAGTTGCAAAGTGGTGCAACTTTCATTCCACAACTCATGTGACCAAGTGAACTATTCCAATGCATTCGAATAGGTATTTTTATGCTAGGAATGGACCTCTTTCACACCCAAACACGCAGAATCGCTCCAAACTACGTTCAACCAGATCAATCTCTTAAGAGTCCAAAGTGTTAAATGGTTGTAAACTTCAGCATGTTGTTACTCAGATACCGTGATTCTTAAAAAAATCTTGTCTAATCCTATAGGATTACATTGGGCCCCTCTACAAAAATATCTCTCGGTTTTGGCTATCTCATGGTGGTTTTCCCGTGGCGGTGGATTTTTACTTGATGGAAAAAGTGTCAAATGCAAGCAATACAAAGTTGCAAAGTGGTACAACTTTCACTCTGCAACTCGTGTGACCAAGCGGACTATTCCAATGTGTCTGAATAGGTATTTTTATGCTAGGCACGGTCCTCTTTCACACCCAAACATGCAGAATTTCTCTAAGGTACATTCAATTAGATCGATCCCTTAAGGGTCCAAAGTGCAAAATGGATGCAAAATTTAGCATGCTATTACTCAGATACCATGATGCTTAGAAACTTCTCATCTAATCCTATAGTATCGCATTGGGCCCCTCCACATAAACCTGTCTTGGTTTTGGCTATCTCAGAGTGGTTTTCCTATGGCGACGACTTTTAACTTGATGGAAAAAGTGTCAAATGTAAGCAGTACAAAGTTGCAAAGTGGTGCAACTTTTGCTCTGCAACTTGTGTGACCAAGGAGACTGTTCCAATGCAACTAGATAGGTATGTTTACACTAGGCATGGTCCTTTTTCATACCCAAACACATGGAATCACTCTAAGGTATGTTCAACCAGATCGATCCCTTAAGGGTCCAAAGTGCAAAATGGCTGTAAACTTCAGCATGCTATTACTCAGATACCATGATGATTAAAAAATTCTCATCTAATCCTACAAGATTGTGTTAGGCCCCTCTGCAAAAAATTCTCTCGGTTTTGGCTATCTCGGAGTGGTTTTCTTGTGGTGGTAGATTTTCACTTGATGGAAAAAGCGTCAAATGCAAGCAGTGCAAAGTGGTGCAACTTTCGTTCTGCAACTCGTGTGACCAAGCGGACTGTTCCAACGCATCCAAATAGGTATTTTTACTCTAGGAATGGTCCTCTTTCGCACCCAAACACGCATAATCACTCTAAGGTACGTTCAATCGGATCGATCCCTTAAGAGTCCAAAGTGCTAAATGGATGCAAACTTCAACATGTTGTTTCTTGGATATCGTGATTCTTAAAAAAAATTTAAACTACTCTTATAGGATCATGTTGGGCCCCTCTACAAAAAACTCTCTCGGTTTTGGCTATCTCGGAGTGGTTTTCCCGTGGCGGCGGATTTTCACTTGATGGAAAAAGTGTCCAATGCAAGCGGTGCAAAGTTGCAAAGTGGTGCAACTTTCATTCTGCAACTTGTGTGACCAAGTGGACTATTCCAACATGTCTGAATAGGTATTTTTACGCTAGGTATGGTCCTATTTCTCACTCAAACACATAGAATCACTTCGAGCTAAATTCCACCAAATCGATCCCTTTAGTGTCCAATGTGCAAAATGGATGCAAACTTCAACATGTTACTCAGATACCATGATGCTTAAAAACTTCTTGTATGATCCTAAAAGATTATGTCGGGCCCCTCTACAAAAGCCTCTCTTGGTTTTGGCTATCTTGTAGTGGTTTTCCCGTGGCGGCGGATTTTCACTTGATGGAAAAAGTGTCAAATGCAAGCAGTGCAAAGTTGCAAAGTGGTGCAACTTCTGTTCTACAACTCGTGTGACCAAAAATATTGTTCCAACGCATACAGATAGTTATTTTTACACTAGGCATGGTCTTCTTTCACACCCAAACATGCGGAATTGATCTGAGTTGCGTTCAATGGGCTTGATCCCTTATGATGGCATGCAAAACAATGGAAAAGAGAAACATACAAATGATAGTTGAGAAGTTCGAGTATTCCACACACAAAAGTGTATGATCATTGGTGCAGAGCACCTTGTTCCTCCATTTGATGAAGAAGGTCTAGGTCAGTGGTTTTAGTAATTATAATGTTAAATAAAGCCATGATAGCCCATTATGTAATCTTGCTTTTAGTTTTGAGTTAGTGTGGGGTCATTTGAGTCAATTATGTAAGTAAAAATAAGAAAATAACATTATTAAATGCATTGGAAGAGATTACTAATCCTACCCCTATTCAAATTTTAGAATTTAGGCCTTAAAAGCAAGGCTAGACAAAGTGAAAAGACAAAATTGCTTGAGAATAAGTTAGAATAGGTTGGAAATAGGGTGAGGTTGTGGAGTTTGATGTGTTCAAATGGTCTGCAAGGACAAGGGAGGTCAAAGTATGTTGTGGAATGATGCCCTAATTGGGAATAGAGGGGTTTTGAATTAAAAAGAGAGGTTTGAGGGAGTAAAAGTGGGTAAAGTCAAGGGGCAGCATAATTTGGTGGTCAATTAAGTTTGTGCAGGTATAATGAAGAGTGTTGGAATAGGTTTTGAGGTTGTATGACGTCTGGATATGGGGTTTTCAATAAAACCTCCTGAAATTTGAGAAAAATGAGGGTTTAGAGGATATTGGGGTTAGAGATCCAATCACACCCTAAAAATTATGGATTTTGTGGATTTGTAGACTGGTAAATGCTGCCCAATTGGTGCAGGAGCACCTACACCTCACCCTCAATCTTTGATTATCTGATGGTGAATAGGTTTGTCAATAGGTTGTTGTGGGTATTTTCAGCATGCTTTGTCTTGAATAAGGTCAATTAAGACCATTAGGTATGTTTTAGGGTGAGTTTTAGGTCTAGTGATCAAAAATGTGAAAATTTCAATCTTGCACTAGAAGTTGTCTTTCTAACCTTTGAAGATAAATTTGTGAATTTGTATATGAGTGTGCAAGAATGGATTTTTTTTTTATGTAATAAGGATATTTCTAAGCCATTTTTTTGGTTTTAGAGGTCATTAGTTGTAGTCATTAGGCTGGAGGAGTCTAAAGTTGCAAATTTGTAAGTTGCTTAAAGCAACAAATTTGAAATACAACGGTTACTTGTTTTGAAAGTTGGTTTTTAGTTAGTTGAGGGCATGGATCAGTTAGAGAAGGGTGTAAAAGACTATGTAAAGCCTTGAGAGGCTTGAATGGAGGTTGTTTTTGAACTTTTGGAGAAGATCTAATAAGAATTATTCACATTGTTCTCTATTTTTCTGATTTTTGATACAAACTTATTGATCCCATACTTGGTACAGCTTGTAGCTTTCCTATACGGTCCCAAGGCGAACATGTATTGAAAGAGGGCTGATTTTAATTTCTTTTGGCAGTGGTTTGGTTCAAAAACATAAAGGAATAGGAGATTTCTTATCATTTTTTTGCAAGTGGTTCGAAACCCTCAAAATCAAGGTTTTGAGTGAAATTCCCTCATATCTTCCATCTCCACCATGTGTTAAGGCTAGATCTAGGTGGAATGGAATATTACCATGAATATTTTGATTCCATGTTGGTTTCAAATAATGGATTTAATGTGGGAGAGAGATCTTTGGCATTCTAGGCCTGACATCTCTATGTGACAGGCCTGATTTTGAGTAAAATCTATTTTTTGATTGTTTTCATAAGTGTTTTGTGACAAGGGTGATTGGGAGCATTTGATATGTGTTGGAAAAGGTTGTAAGAACCTATTTGTGGCTGAGGGTTGTTGGGGTGAGCCAAGGTACTTGATTCCTTGTGTGGAGTAGCCTAATTAGGCCTACCTTGTAGCATTTTGTTTTGGCCTATCATGGCTTTATCTTTTGTTGTCAAGACATGGGCCTTTGAGGACTTGTGGGAATTGGTATAAGAGGCCTAGTTTGGAAGTGATAGGTCAGAGGTGTTTCCCAAGAAAAAAAATGAGTTTTGTTGAGTTGGGTTGGTCATGTTGGGAGGTTTCCAAGTCTGCTCCAAGTTTTGGTCATGTCTGGTTTGATAGATTCCATGGTTGGGTAATTGAGTTACCATGTTGAGTCAAGTGAATGTTGAAGTCTTAGTGAGAATATTTAATAGAAGTTGTGTCAAATCACAACTTGTTTGAGCCACTCTGCATCACCAATGGTTCTTTGCAATTGGAAGAGTGATTGAGAGCATGTTGCTTTGTTAAATAGACCTATTCGGGGGTCTAGAACAGTGTTGAGTCCATTTCATATTTGTATTATAAATTATAACTTTCTTTCTCCTGAGTCCATTTCGTATACAAGAAATAATATTGCAAAAATTTGACATATAAATCCTTCGACATGTTTATATGGTGATGCATCAAGAACATATTGGAATCTTTTTATGAATCATTTCATGGAATACCAATTTTAAATGTGTTTTTTATTTTAGATAAAGTTGTTTAGCACCAATCAATTAATATTCAAGACAAACCATGAAGGAAAAAAATGATCAATTCTAGGTCTAACCAATTAATAATTATACATGTGACTAAGTCAAGCATGTGGATGTGAATAAGGGAAGCACAAGTACTCAAAAACACATAAGCCTCCAGAAGTATACACACGAATACATAGTATACACAAATTAATACAAAGTACATGCATGAATAAAAGGTATACGCATGAAAACACGTAAGCCACAAAGTATACATTGGAGCACACGTAAGTCACAAAGTATACACGTAAGTTGTAAGGTATACACTTGAATACATGTAACTCATATCTATTGAACCATCAATTTAGAATACAAATATGGACACCGTCGATAAAATATATTTGTATTAACCAAATAGCCATGTAGGAATACATCAATATATGTTGATATAAGTATGAAATATATGTACAAAATAGCCATATAGGCTTACGACAATGCCATATAGGCATACAATATCAAATATGTACAAAAATGCCATGTAGGCATACGAAAAAGGGCTCTAGAATCAAAATTCATTGCTCTCCATGCTCTAGAAATAAATTATTTCCCTTTTCTTTTTGATCGGATGGTGATAGGTCTATCATTCATTTTTGCTGCACTCGAGGAGTGCTCCTGCTGCTCCTCCTAGTGTTTAGTTCATGGTGAAATTTTAACTGTTACAATAAAAAAAGTAAAGAGATGAATATATAAAAATTACATTATAAAAATTGATATAATTGATAAAATAATCACTTACCGCCATCTCATGATCTCAATCCATGAGGAAAATATTCTCACACCCATGCCCAGGTGTGCTCAAGCCTTGTATAAACCATACAAATAGAAATTAAACTATGTGAATCAATAATGGTTTGATTTTTCACTAACATCTATAACAACGAATGTAAATTGAAATTTACTAATTTGCCTCATACCTCCCCTGTCAGAGCCATCGAGGATTGTATAGCAGATGACACACCAATATCCATTTCCCTTGTCACATTCAAAGGTGTTTTAGCTTGCAACAACTGAAAATAAAACAACAAATTATTCAACGTAATCAACGATGTGCATATAAACTACACAAATCTATTAAGTACAATTCATTAGTTAAACTCTTTATTCTATTACCTTTGTGTAGGTTTGAGTAAATCCATAGCCACTGGGAAGTGTTCCATCAAAACCTCCAATATTAGCTTGTTCAACATCCAAAATCGCATATTAAAATACCATTCGTAAAACAATGCAATTAACATGTAATAAATTTATATTTGTTTACTAGTTACATACCCCATCGATAGGTGTACTGCAGAAATAAGTAGGTGTGGGACCGGTGTATCCAGTCTCAACATTGTGACCCTGCAATTTTATTAAAATTATAAAACATTTTTAGTTAATCTTGCATTTCAAAATTGAAATTAAATAAATTCAATTCAATGAACATGCTAACTTTTACCTAACTATCAATGCCATATTCCTAATGCAAAATGTCAGTTGCCCTCTCCATCTCCATAGCTGCAGAAGGATCCTGTGTAGAAGCCTCCTGAGTGTTGGTGGGGTCATATGAACAAGTCGCCCCACAAGATTGACACACATGGGTTCGAAGGCCACCACTCAAAGACTCCCCTGGATGGTGATGTAGAATAGGGCTAGTATGATGGATGACACTTTGGTTCAAAGTGTTGATTGCCTACAATGTCTCTATGTCAACACTTTCCTTCATGACAGAAGGCATAACAACATGCTCATGAGGTGGCCTAGCGAGAGCTCATCTACCTTGCTACGTAGGGTCTGACTATGCACCGGATCTATCCTGAGCTGACCCCCCACCTCTCCCCTATAAATCCCTCATATCAAAAAATTTGGAATTTTATTCAATATGAACTCACTGTATAGTTTCCTAAGGAAATATTGTGGGACTTCGCAATTGTTGCACGGTGGGTAATCGAAGACCATGTACCACCTATCATAAAATTGGTTCCTAATCTGTTGGTGGTGGCACCAATGACTATGAAACCTCTTCACATTGAGGATAATATTTTGATTTGTGTGTGGGTCAGTGAATAATGAGCACAAATCACCTTTTGTAATTTTAAAACCCTTTACATATTTATATGATAGTTTATTTGCATAATAATCCCTAGCCATCTGCCTCCTATCTTGCCATCCAGTTATTTGTTTGCTAATTGAATCTTAATTTGTTAACATATCTTTCAATGAATTTTCTACGTCATTCTTTTTGTGGTTGAACCATTTGGATCACTCAACCTACTGATTAAATCCTCAATTTGCTTTTTGTTGTTCTCAATTTCACTCATTAAATTTTGTTGAGTGCCAGGAGAGGGTTGAGTGATTGGTGGAGGAGGTTGTTGTTGTGGTTGATTTTGATCTTGAAGATTTTTTTCTTGAGGATTTGGTTTCTCTTCCTGTTGAGGATCTTGAGGGTTTGCAGGTTGATTTGCATCTCCTAAAAATTTCAAACAAATATATATCAAATTCAACCTAAAACTAACAAATTCAAAATAAAAAACAAACAATCCTTACCTCTCACACCTCCTCCTCCTTGTGGCACCATAATTGTGAAGTAATAGCAATTGTTGGTGAACAATTTTGTAGAATGGCTCCTCCTAGAATGCAAGCATGAAAAATGGGGGTTTTGGCCGCGAGGAGAAGAAAAAACAGTCGAAATCAGAATGACAAAATTTCACTTTTTTTTTTCTTTTAACGTGCAATAACGTGAGTGTGTTATAATGTGCTCACGTTATAATTCACACACATTATTAGCTTGTTATTATCGAACCTCAGGCTCGACACAACAAGCCATAATGTGAGTGTGTTATATAGTGCTCGTGTTATGAATTTTCAAAGATTTTTTGAAAGTGGCCACAAATTGGCTACCCATTTCCATGCACCCACCCGAAAGTCGGGTTCACCAAAATGTAATGAAGATTTTGGTACCTTAATGCTTTCTTAAACTTCTAGCGTTTTTCACCTAAAAGGAGAAAGATGGGCCAAAATTCTAAGGGTTACATTCAAAATAGGGGGTTAGGGGCTTAAAGTGATGTGTGTGGAATTCCCTAAATGCTAGAAATGGAAAATAGAAACTAACTAGTAATGTAAAACCTAGAAAATGAACGATGTTGGAAAACACACTATGATATGCAAATGACCTAAGAAATCTAAACAAATTATAACAAAAATGAAGGGAAAGGAAGATGTGCACTTGGAGGTTGAAGAGGGATGACTTGGAGGTCTAGAAACTTGAAGAATTTGATGTAGAGTCCCACTAGGACATTTACGCCATT
This sequence comes from Sequoiadendron giganteum, assembly GCA_007115665.2. Lineage (NCBI taxonomy): Eukaryota > Viridiplantae > Streptophyta > Pinopsida > Cupressales > Cupressaceae > Sequoiadendron > Sequoiadendron giganteum. The sequence goes on from CM021101.1 coordinate 496,886,063, forward strand.
TTGGGCGACCTAGTCCTTTTTCTATGAAAATCTGTCGAAACCTGTTTCTGCCAAAAGCATACTCAAATTTACAGAAAACCCTAAAATGCATGTATGGTGGGACTAGGTCACCCAATGTGGTAACCTAGTCCACCTGGGCATTTTTCATTGGTTTTTGAGGATTAAAGTATGATTATTGTTGCTTGTTAGGATTGTCTCACAAAACACACTAAAATAAGGCATGTATGTGCACTAAGGGGTCATTATAGCATAAGAAAGATTTGATTTAGTGATGACAAGCCTAGGAGAGTGTGAAAATGTTTTTCAATACCTTACAACACTTTGGAACAAGGCTTGGAAAGGGGTAAAAATAGGCTGAAAAAGGTCCAAAATCCAAAGGCAAGGATCCAAATGAGTGAAAAGTGTCAAAGGCTACACTTTTTGATGACACCACCAAATCAATACATGCCAAATGTGACTATACCAAATACAAGCTTACCAAACATGAACATATCAAATCCACACTTGGTAAACTTTGGGATAGATATGTTTGCAAATCACACCAATATTGTTTGAAGTCCAAACAATATGTTAGAAAATCCATGTATTGATCCAAGTCAAGGTAACACCATGAAAAATCAAGGTTACCTAAATCAAAGCATTGTGTTTCCCAACCACAAAAATGTTCCATGTCCACCAATAATGCAAAATCTAAACATCATCCCAAGTCAGAACATTGTTCAAAATCAATTTGTCCATGATCACATACAAACACCACAAGTGCATATTCCAAATATGCTTGACCAACAACCAAATCAACTATAACAAGGATATCAAGATCAAAATGAAGATCAAATTTTGTGAAATCAAATTTCTTCACTTAGGAAATTAATTGATTCATATCACCAAGAGACATCTCCACCCAAATATCTACACACTACAAAAGGATTATCTCATAAAAACATTGAGTTGTCTCCACAACCACATCAAGAACAATATCCCCAATGTCAAGAATTTGGATATCAAGATTAACAAAATCAACTAAAAACCCAATCACCACATCTCCAGGATCAATCACAACAAGAATCACCTCAACAAGCACAAATCTCACAAGAGCACAAATGTGAATACACTCCTTTTGGAGATCCAATCGAATCAATGCTAAGAAAGATAATCGATGCAAAACTCATCACTCTTCCAAAAGAAAGTTCTTTCAACTCTTTCCTAAAATTCACTTGGAATAGGGGTGGAATTTATTGTGTGTACGATAGAGAAAATCTTCATAAAACATCAAATTGTATTCAACTCAAAAATCTCATCCAAGACCTTATTGATCAAAAAATAATAAATATTGAGGACAAGGATCAAGATTCAACCACTAGTGATAATAGTGAAAATATCTCCACCACAAGTGTTGATATCAATGATCAAGATCAATCCATCAATGAGTACCTTGAAAATGCTTTTACCCCATCCAATGATCAAATCAACATGCATCAAGAGTCACTTTTCAATCATGATCAAAATTCATCAATAATACCCCATAATGATCTATTTTAGGGAGTGTTAGAATTATTTGATCCTATTGTCATAATCCAAGATCCATCCACCAATGATCATGTTGACAATGTATCTACATCGCTTAATGAGTTAGATGAAATATCTCAAGATTTTATTCTAGAGCATGATCATCATCTTTCACCAAAGTCTAGCAGTGGTCCTTTCCAAGACATATTGACATCCTTCAACCTCATGGTTGCAAATATTGAAGGAATCCTCAAATCAACACTTGATCCAAATCAAATCAAAGATCAATAGGATATTGAGCCACTTCCCATGCCTAATGATGATTTCCAATAAACCTTTGTAAGAAATCCATCCTGTGAAATTGACGCATGTCAAGAACTTGATCCAAAGTATGTCAAAATAAATTCCAACATTAACCAAGATCAAGAATTTTTATCTCCACAATACTACAATGATCTCATGGGAACTCTCCTATCTATAAAACATGACACAAATGATGATCATATCCATAAAGCACATACTCCTCCATTTACCCATGAGATGATTTCTTTGGATGGAGATGTGGATGATCTTCATTCAAAACAAGAGTCTCATACTCTTGATATCATTATAAAGGAACAAGATTCTCCTACTCTTAACATTTGTACACCTGATCAAGATATAGAAAAATCTAGAGACATATCAAAAAGGGGTCATGAAGAAGGCTTCTACAGAAGTTGTGAATTAGAAACATCCCATGAAGACATATCAAAAATGAATCATGAGGAAGAATTTTACATGGAGAGTGGATCATCAACACCTCCTGAAGAAGCATTAAAATCTGATATTTCACAAGATCAAGCTAAAGATATCAATCAGGAATTTATCCCACATATGGAGGATCCTATCACTTACCATTTTTAGGGCAAGCTACCTTATCATTGAAGAAGCTTTCACATTTGAAGATCCACGACAACGTAGAGAAGGATTAGCATCTTGTTTCCAAGGTAAATCATATCCTATTGCAAACAAAAATTTCAAAAAATAAATTATCAAGGTAGAGGATTAGGCCTACATGAACAAGGTATCCTAGAACAAGTGCAAATTATTGGAAATCCTAAGTATCAAGGTCTTGGTTATTCAAAAATTAAGGGTTCTAAACATATTGGCGATACCTCTATAATACTAAGGGAAACTTCATCTCAAGAAAATGTCAACATAGGGAGCATGAAGAATCCTTATGATGAAACCAATGTCAATACTACAACCAACCGTGTCATGAATATTCATCCACCCATCACCCCATCTACGAAGTGGGACCAACATTGCTCATCTTCCCACATTTGGAGAGTCAAAGGTTCTAAGCTATCAACCAATCCATATCTTGTTCCTAAACACACAACACCATCCACTCCTCCATGCATGATATCCAATTCTCACATTGACCATGTATTGGCAACAACTATTCATCATAAGGACTCAAAAGGTATTCTATCACAAAGTGTGCACAAAGACAAAGTTAACTCCGATATCATAAAAGTAGATCAGGAATCTCAAAAGTTTCATTCAAGTGCATGTATCTTGGAAAAGAAACTTCTTCAAGTAGGATATCAATGGCACATTATGACAGAGGCAACTACATCAGCACCACTAGGTGATTCAACATGAGCTTAAAATCTTTCAGCAAAAAATCAAAAAATCATGAAAATCGTAAAGATAAAAAAATCATCCTCCAATGAAAAACACTATGGTGGAACTTTGGATAGGTACCATGATGAAAACTTGGAAAATAGGTGTCATGTGCAGAATTAAGCATTTGCATGCACCGTTTCAGGAGAAAGCATCTTATCACATCCATAATAAAGCCAACAATCCATCCATCTTATCCATAATCAATCCATTCATCCATGAACCATTTATCCAATCCATTTTCATATATCTACATCCATCTTCCAAATTATCTTGGTCTTAACAAAGTTTGGTGCACATTTTACACTTGCTTATGGTAAACATCTTGACATGGGTCATTTTCATTGATCCTATCCTACCCAATATTATCTAAGCCATGAAGCATTATCCAAATGAGCATCCTCTATTCGAACACCTTATCTTATCACAAGATAATCCTTCACATCCTTTGCATGCTTACCATATCCATCCATCCATCCATCTATCCAAGAATCCACCCATGGCCTTTCAAACATTGCCAGACACTGAGGGTAGATATTTACATCTTACTTTAGGAATAAATCTTGATCTATATCCTCCAACTTATGTTGTGATTCGAACATTGGAAAACATTAAATCAAATTGGTCAAGCATTTTTGATCCAAAATCCAAATCACAAACCCATGGCATATTTTGACAAGAAGATGTTCTTTATCAAGCTTTATATTTCATCGAACATCAATCCAAACAATCAATACCAATCACATCTAACCGACACTTCAATGTCACATCAAATCATCAAAAAAATTTTGTTCCAAATCAAGCTTCAAAATCCTGATCAATCAAATCCAACCAATCCATCATCATCTTGGGATATCCTTCCCAATCCTCGTGTTGCTTAACACTATCCTTGCATTTTTTTGTATCCTCAATGGTGTTATCATCACAAATCCATCAATCTTATCAATCAAAAGTAGCTTGGTTTTCAAAAAAATCCCAAAACAAAGCACTAATCTCATCACATATCCATATCCAAATCATCAAAACCATGTGAAAATCCAAAAACATCCAAAACATGTCAAAATCCCAAAACACGTCAAAAAGTCAAAAAACATCAAAAACATGGTATACGAAGTACGGGTCTCTAAGCATGAACGTAGGAAAGGCCATCATCGATGTGCCCTTGAGACACATTAGGTCAATCCTTTAGGGGTCTATCACAATAAACTGGCAATTCATTTGTTCATATATCATCAATAATCGATTTTGTGTCATACAAACTACGGGGTCTCTATGTGTATAATGTAGGCAAGGCTAACCTTTGATCAGCCCCTGAGGCCCCTAGGATAGGTCTTTAGGTTAGGTTCTTGGTCAAAATCTTGGAAAAAACCAAAAACATAGGAACATTTTGAAAATGCCAAAAACAACCTCAAAATGTTTCAAAACATCAAAAACATCCAAATATTTGAAAAAATCATCCGTCTCATTTTACTTTCACCTACAATAAGAATCCACTCATAATAAATCAATCATCACCTTCACCGTTATTTAATGCAATCAGAAATAAGATTGGCAATTAAAAGTGGAAACTCGGGTGTCGAGATCTCAAGTTTAGGTCAATAGGTAAAAAATTTGGTCAACTCTTCACATCAATAGTCTATCATCCAATTAGTTCCAAAATCATCTGATAACATCATGTCCTAGGATCCATCCTTCCTACAATGGACGTCAACATCAGGCATCACTATAGTTTAGTCTTGGCTAGTGGTATGAATAACATTAGATTTTTTGTTTACTTGATCTTTTCTTTTGATTTATCTTATTACGCTCATTCCAATGACCTCTTGATGATGTCTAATCAAATTATTTAGAGAGAAAGGAATTTGTTTGTTGTGCTTGTTGGATGTTCTTGTAATATAACCTTGGTGAATACTTGCTTTATTAGGTGTGTATGGAAGGTGTTCTAGATAGCTTGTTGACTATTACATTGGGAGGTTATGCCTTTCTGTCTTGGTTCGATATGTTTGAAAATTCTGAAGTGCATCCTAGTAAGGTTTTTGTATGTCAGGTGTGAACAAGGATACTCCTATTTGTTTGTCAAGTAAAAATCCATCTCACTAGATACAATGGTATTTTGTTCATCTATACCTTGATGCAACATATCTATGTGTGTTATCAAACATAAGTAAAGTAATCTCTTTATGACCCCAATCCCTACATACACAATACATCATCATCATTCATCATCATCTCAAATAAAGTCTTGGCAGATCATAGACTTGTTGGATCCTTTTTCATCATCTTATTTTTTCTATCCTCTTTCATCCTAACATGATATCATGTCATTCACAAACCATCTACATCCTACATATTTATACCTATCATCATAATAGGTAACATCATCCATCTCGCATGCATTGCATCATCGTTTAAGATGTTTAGGATAATATAGATTTTTTACTCTTAGCATCTTAATTCATCTCATTTTCATCATCATTATCATATAGATATATTAGTCTAACCATCCATACATCCATCTTGAGCATCTTTTTCGTGAGATCGACCCTCAAATGAAACTTTTTGCTCGATCCCTCAAGGGGGAAGTGTATTAGTGTACTTCTTTCCACTAGGGCATCCAAAAAAATCAGATTTTTTTTAAATTTTGATCTCGCGAGTGTTATTCTTTGAACCAACACAATAGGTACATCACTTCAAAGAGGAGAAAAATGTAGACACTCGAAATATCATGATCAACATCATGCACTTGATTCTAATTAACTAACACCAATTCTTCTTTAATCATTTCCACACTTACTAATTAATTGAATAGCCTTTATTTAATTAAGTGAATTCATTGGATTTCCTCCTAAAATAAGATAATACACTTTATCATATTATTTCATCATATCCTAATGTTTTTCCTTTAATTAAATAAATCAATTTTATTTAATTGAAATCCTAAAGTTCTAACATCCTCTCATTTAATTTAAATAATCTCAAACATTTAAATCAAATGTCATAAATCAACTAATTTCACCTAAGTTAATTAATCCTAAATTAATTAACTCCTAACACTAATCCCCCATTCCTCTAGCTTTTAACTCTACCCTAGCGTAAGTCAACCATGGTCAACTAACCAAGTTGCACATGTAAATCAATTTATTTGATTTACTAATTACCTTATTTTCTTTTAAAATGGAATATTCTTAGAATTTCCATGCATTTGGTTTTTCCTTCCCAAAGGACTTTTGGCCTCTTTCTTGAGCCACCTTGGCATTGAAGAGCTCTTACACACAAGCCACCTTGGCATTAAATAGATCTTACACATTCTCTTACACAAGCCACCTTGGCTTTAAATAGGTCTTACACTTCCTCTTACACAAGCCACCTTGGCATTCATTCCTCTTACACATCCCATCTCCCAAGATGTGCTCACACATGTGTGAGCACATCTCCTCCAAGATTCATTAGCATGTTGACAAGTGGCACTATGCTATTGGTCTATTTTTTAATCCCACATTCTCCCCATTCTTCACTCTTCAATCCTTGGCTTCTATAAATAGAGGCATCATTTTCACAATGAGGATCCACAACTGAGAGCATTATCACTATAGGCATTTCATTCCATAGTTTTCATCATTTTCAAGCAATTTAGTTAGATTATAGTCAATTTCATACTTTGTTCATCACAAATATATCATCAAGCTTATCAAGGGGTTATGAAAATGCTTCTTTTCACATTAAAGGAGCACTAATCCCCCTATGATATGATGGTTTGAGAGTTAGAATAGTATTTCATTAGTAGTTTATTTGATATTCTACTTTATTTTCATGTTCTTATGCTTAGATGAATTTCATAGGGAATGCTTAATGATCACTTGGTTTGAGCAGGTCTAGGTGAAGCATTCACAGGTTCATTCCACCATTTATCAACAAGGGCTTTAAAATCAAGATGAATGGTACACATGATTTGATATCTGAAAGGAAATGACCCCTTAGCATCATTATCTTCCCTACAAAGAAGAAGAGAATTATGATCCAAACCAATTCTTGGGAGAGCATTTAGAGTGAGAGTAGGAAGAATGTTCCAGTTTGAGGAGATAAGAAAATGATCCAATTTAACTTGTATGAGGTGATTTCCTTGTCTCCTAGTCAACCAAGTAAAAATGGATAGTTGCAAAGAAACATCAAATAGACCAAAAAAATTAAGAAATCCATCTAGATCCATCATACTGTCAAAAAACTCCTCCAAGCCTCCTATTATTTTTGATGGAAACATCGAAGAGTTGAAGTCCCCTTTAAACATCCATAGATCTCCATTGTTACTAGAAATAAGGTTTATCAAGGAATCCCAAAGACCCACTCTCTCAAGGTGATAATTAGGGCCATAGATGTTTATCAAGTTCTACTTTTCAGAGGTAATATGATCTTCAAAAGAAACCATTAGAGGGTTCTTATAGAAGTAGCCAATAGTCCCCTTGAGTCTGGAAGGATTCCACAAAATATCAATACCCACAGAACCTCCTTCAACATCACTAACAACATATTTGGAACTAGGCCAAAAATTCTTAATAATCCTGTCAAAGGTATCTCTCTTCATTCTCATTTCTTGAATCAATAAAACATCCAATTTATAATCAACAAGACAATTCTTGATTAAATGTTGTTTATAGGGACTATTTAGGCTCCTTATATTCTAGTATATCATCCTCATATCAAGAAAAAAACTAAATATAGCATCGTGCCTTGATGTTGTAGGAAGGAGAAGACAACTTCCCCTTCCCTCTTCTTAGTCTTGGAACCTGAGAGAGTCCAGAGTCTTTTGCCTCTCTAAAGCAACATATATGGCTATGTCTTTATTCCTAGTTTCCTTCTGGGATGGTCTACCAACTTTGTTCCCTCCCCCAATATCCGGTTCTTTCTTCTTTTTGGATTTTCCATTAGCTTGAATACAATCATATTAAGCAACCCCCTTAGCAAGGGATGAAGTAAATCCCAATAGGGCCATATTTTCCTTTCAATTCTTACCTTCCTTTCAACTCAATACAACAAGTCTACAAACTATTTCCTAGGTGTAGAAATAGTAGAGGAGGAAACCGGACCCTGAATTGTTTGAGCATATATCTCTCCCTCAAGAATTTTAGATTTGTCCCCACAAAAGTGTTTGGTTTTACTTTCTAAACCAATCCTTGATCCATCCTCATTAAGATTGTCCCTCATGTGTTTATTACTAAAAAAATTCTCATTTTTCCCTTTTGAATTTTCATTCTCTTTTTGGGACACCCCTATAGCTTTTTGTTTTGAATCATCAAAGGAAACAACCAATACCCTATCCCATTCCAAGATCTAAAATGGAACACCCTTGGCTTCCTTTTGAGTCTTTTTATTTTGATCCTAGAACGAGGTAGCTATAGTGACCTCTCCTCTAGAAACATCCTTAATTAGCTCCCCAATAGGATTATCCTTAGCTAAATTCTTCTTTTCCACAACATGATTCACCTTAGGAAAAAATGCCTAAGGAGACTAGTGAACAATCTAAGACACTAAGTTTTCATTATTCTATAAAGAAGGAATTTTCTCAGGACACATCTCCCCAATCTTACTATCCTAAACCCTCCTCATGAAAGTTTCTTGGAAATAACCAAAATTCTTGCATATTTGACAATATGCTTTGGCATTTTTTGTATTCAATAGGTTGATTCCATTTTCTAAACTTCAACTTCAAGACAACTGAAGTGGACAAGATATATTTGATCACCACATCAACACAACTCCGAGCAAAAACTAATATGGACATTCTTTGAGTTAGCTTGTCCACAACAAGTAAATTACTAAAGGAATTAGCAATCCCCTTAAATATACCATATTTATAGAGCTCTAAAGGGAGACCAAGGAGATGAACCAAGGTAGGGGCTACCAACCCAAATCAACAAACGAGTCAAACCATGGCTTCCATTTACAAAGTGATAGGAAATTCTTGAATCCATTATCAAATTCCCAAGGCCCTCATAAGAACCTTGATAAAATCCTCATGCATAATAAAACTAAAAATAAATAGACCTTTTTCCTTGCCACTAATGGTAACACTACCTTTTAAATTCCCAACAGAGTTAGCCCACCTCCTAACCTAGTCAATATTCGAGAGAAATGTATGGAACTTTCCCACTAGCGAAAGCTTAAGATCCTCAATCGCTTCATGCATGAGATCCTCAGGAACTTCCACTTCCAAATCATCCACTAAATAGGAAACAAACTTTGTATTCAGCTTTTTCATAGAAAATGATCCACCACCAACAATTTTATCCATATAGGAGATAAGATCCTCTTTAGAGATAAAGGAATCCTAGAAGACATAGAAAAAAAAACAGTACTAGATTTGGGGGGAAAAAATTTGGATGGGGGAGCCCAATGGGACCCCCACCAGATTGACTCATTATTCAAACCCTCAAAAACTTTAAATATTTGAAATGAAGAGCACACACATAGTACACTAGTTGGGCAGCTTTTGTTATTGTTTATCTTGATGTCTATCTTGATGACATTTTAATATTCAGTAAGACACTAGAAGTGATGTGCTTATGTTAGTGTGCTCAATGTGCCTAATAATCTATAAGAGTGTTTGTGTACTCCAATTTTGTAGTAGCATCGCACATGTAAACATTCTTAGTAATATGGATTTTATGTTAGTGTTGCATCAAGTGAATCACACTTGTATAATGTGCCTAGTCTACTTGTATGCATTCATATTGGCAGAATTTATGTCATTTATTTTTATCCATGTGATTAACTTATATCACATATAAATGGGTCTAATTATTATCAAAGTTGCATGACATGCATAATGTCCCTTGTGTGTAATCTAATTTAACCATACACTTCATTTACCTATACATTTCCTTCTATACTTAGCTCCTATTAGTATTTATTGTCATTTAATTGTATGTGATTGATTCATATGGAGTATACATGGAACTAATTCATATTAGAGTTGTATTGTGTGCCTAATCTATAAGAGTTTTTGTGTACTCCAATTTTGTAGTAGCATCATTAACACATGTAAACATCCTTAGTAATATGGATTTTATGTTAGTGTTGCATCAAGTGTGAATCAAGCTTGTATAATACGCCTAGTCTATTTGTGTGCATTCATATTGGTGGCATTTATGTTATTTATTTTTATTCATGTGATTGACTTATATAAAATATAAATGGTTCTAATTATTATCAAGTTCCATGGCATGCATAATGTCCCCTATGTGTAATTTTCTTTAGCCATACACTTTAGTTACCTATGCATGTTCTTCTTTTCTTAGCTCTATTAGTATTTTATTATGTCATTTAATTGTATGTGATTGATTCACATGGCGTTTGAATGAAACTAATTCATATTAGAGTTGTATGTGCCTAATATAGAAGAGTTTTTTTGTACTCCAATTTTGTAGTAGCATTATTAACACATGTAAAGATCCTTAGTAATATGGATTTTATGTTAGTGTTGCATCAAGTGTGAACAAAAATTGTATAATGTGCCTAGTATATTTGTGTGCATTCATATTGGAGGAATTTGTGTCATTTATTTTTATCCATGTGATTGACTTATATAAAATATAAATGGGTCTAATTCTTGTCAAAGTTGCATGGCATGCATATTGTCCCTTGTGTGTAATTTTATTTAACCATACACTTAATTTACCTATAAATTTCCTTTAATTAGCTCCTATTATTATTTTATTATGTCATTTAATTATGTGTGATTGAGTCATATGGCATCTACATGGAACTAATTCATATTAGAGTTGTATTGTGTTCCCAACATACATGTGTGCATTAGAATTTTAATATTTAGTAGGGGTCATATTGACACATGTAAACATAATTATTTTTAATATATTATTTTTTTCTTAGTGGTGTAAGAAGCGTGAATCAAACTTATATGGTGTGCCTATTTTGCTTGTGTGCACTAGTATTAGTGGTATTTGTCATTTATTCATATTCATGTGAATGATTCATATGGCATGTAAATAGGTCTAATTCTTATTATTATTTATGTAATATATGCATTAAATCATGTACAAATTTATTTCCATGTTGTTTACATTGTAATACCCCAGGATTTTGCTCAAGACATTAATAGACAATATATTTGTAATAAAGTGTGGCATTAAGAAATCCACACAACACTACTACATGTACAAGGTGTCATGTGATGACACACTTGACATGTACACCAATTTGCATGATGCATGGTGAAACAAGAAAAATGCTCAACTCTACAAGACACCAAGGTTGTAATAGAAAATTAGGTATGGAAGAGAGTATTTATAAAACTATTGGAACACCCTCCTCACATCTCTATTAGACCACCATCCAAATTTCATTGGGTTACACAAACTAGAAAGGCCAAAAAAACCATTTTGAGATTAAAATATAGTTTATCTAAAGATTAAACTTTGAGATCCAATGTGGATTTGGAACTTAATTTAGTGTTTTCCCTTCACTAAACAAAACAAACTAGACCCAACTACATGTGGACCTTGTGCCCCTAATCAGACTTGGAACTTATTCCAAGTTCAAGGTTTTTCCCAATATTCAAGTCTCACAAAATCACTAAAACACACCTTCAAGGGAATCAAGTTCATGTGTAAACATGAGACATTTTCCCAAGTCTTTGGTTCCTTTCACTCTTTGTGCCTCATTGTCAATGTGAAACATGTTCACTAACTTTCAAGTGTCAAACCTCTATTGGTACTTGGAACCTTAGGTTTTGAGTCCCTAATTTGACTTGGTCACCATGAACCACCACATAAAATCCTTTTCAATGTGTAGACATCAAGACTCCATGCACACTTAGGATAATTCCTAAATTTGTCCCGACTCTTGCAACCCATTGAGAAAATTTAGCAAGCAAGACTTGGACTTGAATCCCTTTCTGGGCTAGGAACATTGTCTCCCTCCATTTAATTTTTTCCCTTACGTTTTCCTTTTAACAATATTGACAACGAGATTGAATTTTGTAAGATAGTGGTGTTTTCTTCTTGTTTAATTTCTACAAATGGATATTCTATTTTTTCCCTAATTTTTAAAAATGGTTTAACCTTTTACATGATCTCTCATGGTTTTTAACTATATTTAAATGTGAAATGGAATCCCATTGAATCAATTTTATGCAAAAAATTGTATGAGCACTAATTATTTTTTGGAGTTTGTATGTATAATATGTAAGTATAATGAATAAGATTGATGAAAAACTATGCTTTAGGGAAGTGATATCAAAATTGAATACTTTGAGGATTTTTGAAATACTATACTTAGGGAAATTTGAATGAGAACTCATTATGTTTTGGATTTTATATATTTAACATCTAAATGGACCAAACAGTAATATTGGACAACTATACTTAATGGATTGTTAGTGATATCTAAATCAATGTGGATCTTCCTAAGATAACAATGATTGAGGCATATATAATTAAATTCTCTTAGCTTTAATATATGGTCATCCTCCCCTTGATAACTATAGAAGTATATTAATAAATTGTTTGATTATAACTATACCTATATTTTAGAGTGATAAGGGATGAGAATGGTATTTTTATTTCAGTGGTGGCGCTCCCCTTGGGCACCCAGACCAACCACCTTGGTGAAGCAATAGGGGCTTTCCAAGCCTTAAATATTGCTCGTCAATTGAACTTCAAAAATGTGTGGCTTGAAGGGGACTCGAACAATATTATACAATGTATTAAGGGCCTCCAAAAGCCGTCATGGACCATAGAGAATTGGATTAATCTTTCCAAGGGGATTATTAGCTCATTTGATAAATGCTTTATTTCCCATGCTTACAGGGAAATAAACAAGGTGGCAGACTTCTTTGCCAATAAGGGGGTCCAGGCCAAGGGCAAAATGATGTGGCAAAGGAGTGAGAATTTGGACACTGGTGTCACATCCTTATTGATGTATGATAGAACTCACGAGAAGGTTCATTTTCCCTTATCAAGTAATGATTATGGGTGTTGAGTGTCTTTTCATGCAGTCTCATAACTTTTGTTTAATTATTTTTCATAGAGGGTCAGAGTACCATAAAATTAATTGCCATTCTGATATTTTTTTCTTTGCACGCTTTCCGAGCATTCTAGTTATTAGGTTATTTGGTTTTCAAGAGTCTTTAGAGAAGGCTTGCAATTCTGTCAACATGGGTGGTGAGCATCTTCGTGTGGAACCAATGGATTGTGAGGAGCTGAGGAGTAACACTAAGGTGTGGTAACTGCTGGAGAAGGGTGGGATTACTAATTACATCGAAAAACTCCATGGTTAGGACTAGAAGATCACTAGGTTTTTTGTTGAGGAATGGAATAATGGAAAGGTAAATTTGTTTGGGAGAAAGGTTTCCATTCATGAGCAGCTAATTATTGAGGTCATGGGGCTTCCCATGGAGGGCCTCAAGTTCTACAGGGATAGGAAACTTTTTGACCAGTCTATGAGAAAATTCTCAAAGATAGAAAAGGAAAAATAGGACCTACATAGAGCTACCAAAAGTAGTTATGACTCTGTGAAGATAAAATTGCTCTGGTGGGAGGTGTTGAAGGTGATCATGGAATACATAATGCTAGATAGCAGATACACTAGGGTCTTTGGTTACCATTTTGTGCTCCTAAATCACTTTCAACATTAGGTTAGAGTTTATTTCCCTTTCTATCTTTCCACCTCATTGAATGCTAGCCTTCTTGACCATAGCTTGAACCCGATTAGATACCCCATTCTTCATGAGGGTTTGCTTGTTTTAATCTTTGAACATTTTAAAGCTATGTCAACTTTTTCCCACCAGACCCCTTCTCCCCACTCTGTATCTGCTAAGGATGAATTGGGTGCTAGTTACATGAACAAGGATGAATGGGAGACTAATATGGAGGATGAGGAAGGTCATCCCTCAAAAGTGGTGGAGAAGGGTAGTAACAAAGGAAATTCCAAGGAATGTGCCCTTCCTAAACCTAGTGATATGGTCTCTAAAGGTAAAGCTAAAGTTAGTTTCTCGGGTTCTGATGAAACTAAATTGAAGGTGAGTAAAATCTAGTGTTTCCCCCCAAGAGAAGGGAAAGAGGAAGGTTTACCCTCCTATTGATTCTCAAAAATGCAGGTTTTAACCATAAGATTTTGCCAAGCCCTTACAACATACAAGGCCAATTATACAATTAAACCTTCTACTCTTTACATTCTGCAAGACCTAGGTGGGTGAACCTATGTGAAACATGCAGATTTAAAATGAATTTCCTGCCAAACAGTCTACCCACAATGGAAAAAGATGGTGAATAGACAAAAATACTACAACTAATCCTACTACATAAAAGAAAAGTTTTGAATATTTATTTGTTAGGAATTTTATCCTTTGGGATATTGTTGATCAGTGCCTCCTATCTGTTGGGCAATGGAGTCAAAAATAACAAGGATCCAAGGTGTTTCCCTATCCAATCTTAATTCAAATTGTTGAGCATATTTAAAATATGAAATTCTATGACTGGCATATTATTCCGCCCAATTTATGGCTTGCATAAATTAATCTTAAATATTTTCCTACCAGGTTCTTTAAACAACCAACCCAAATTCCAAAATCACTATGACTTGATTTAAAGAATTTAATTTTGACCTTACATACACCTATAAATCAAACCACACAAAGTGAAAATTGCACCATGATAAACCACATACATACTTGTTATTCTTATTTAAATGATTTAAGAAATTCTAATTGGAAACAACCAGATAATAAATTCACAAATTATGTCATCTCAACAAACGAACTCAGAAAAAATTGCACCAGTTTGAAAATGTCTACTCCATTACACCAGTTTCAAGAAGGATTTTTCCTTGCTTTTTTCCCAGTTCTGTTATTACAGTGGAAAAAATCCCCCCTTCTCGAACCCCTGTGTCTGATTTTTTCACAAATATTTATATCACAGTTCAACAGTCACGACCTTTCATTTTACTCGCCACAACTATTTTGCATTCTGATAGAAATGAAATATTTAAATAAATTTCCCTATCGGCAATTTAAATATTTCTGACTATAGTCGTGCTTTTAAAATTTCACTTTAATATTTTCCCATGGATGTCATTGCTTATACCGCTCTCTCGCGGTCTCACATTTTTCAACCCATGGTATGGCGGTCAAATGTTAAGTGTCATCTCTGCTCATTGTTATCGCTTTACTGTGGTCTGTTTGATGCTTGCTCATGATATCGTGGGGTAACCATTATCTGTTTCCTCTCCTCTTTCCGCTATACTGCAATCTTTGTGTTTTCCATCGATGGTATAGTGGTAACCACTTATCGACCACCATCTCGTTGCCTCGCCAGTTGCTAACCCTATCACTGCAGTCACTGCGATCAGTCGGATGACTGTTCGCGGTACCACGGTGGCTCCCCCTTCATCGTCTGCTAAGCACTACCACAGTCACTGTGATCACTAGCTTGACTGCCAGCGGTATTACGGTGACTGTCTTCTGCTCGCCGCTTCATTTTTCATTGACCGTGGACCATTTACTATGTCGATTATCTCACCACCACCGCAATACCGCAGTCAATGAATTGATCGCGTGCGGTGTGGCGATGACTGTCTTCTGCCTGCTCCGTTAGCTGCTACCGCTATACCACAGGCCCTTTTGTGGGAGGCCGTGGTAAAGCAGTAAAAAGTGTAGGCCTTTAAAGGTTCAAAATTTATAAAGCGGTATAATACAAGTATCATTTTTTTGGGCCCTTTGAAGGGGGGGTAAATGAATTATTATAGAAAGATAAGCTAATAATGGGATTTAAATGGAAAAACTCAGGATCTTCATGGAATTATATGGAAAATAATAAGAAAATCCTAGGAAATTTTATTGAAATTTTGGGTTCTAATAGTGGCTCCTGTTGGGGATGAGTGGTTTAGCAAATCACTGCAAGAATCCAGAATTCTTTGGTAGAGCAAACCGAGCAAAGGAAAGGATATGAAAATGAAGGTAATGGCAGCTGGGGGGAATGAATCGGAGCATGGAGAATGGAAACCCTACACTACTATACATGGAAAGAAAGCAATGCTTCCAATAAGGGAATTCCTGAGATTTTCCATGTACTGGCAAACCCAAACCCTTCAAAAATTATTGTGCATGGAAAAGAATGTTTAATGAGGTTTGTTAGGAATTGTCCATGCACTGGAAATCCCTAATCCTCTATGTCTGCTATGGTTCAAGAATTAAACCATAAAGGATGGCCCTAGGCCACCCAAAAGGAAAAACCTACACTTTCCTCTGTCATAGACCTTATTCTGGTGTGAGCTCATCAGGTTTCTCTTGAAACTATCCATTCCACCCGCCCTGTTACATGCATTGTCATCGAAAACCTTCAGGAAATCACTGTGTTCAATCTGACTCTTACTCATTTCACCCCTCTGCATTTCATCATTTTTATCATCATAAGAAAAATATTTATCACCTTCAGCACAAAATAGTATCCATTTTCAACAAAAAAATTCATAGGCTTGGTCATTATCATATGTTGTTGAATGTTCCTAAAACTCCATTGGGACCTGCAAATATGAATGCTTCTCATGGAAATCTACAACTCCAATTCCATCAATATCTTCTGAAATAACCAAATCAGAAATAATTTCCAATTATTTTCCATCATCAATTATCATTGTCACATACTCTTGATCCAGATAGTCAGCCTCACACATAATTGAATCAACAAATACTAAACACTCATCATCAATAACATGCAAACCAACATCCTTTTCTTGAAGGAAAAAATCATTCAAATCACATACCTCTTCTTGGACAGACAAGGATCTTTGATCAGCTTCAAAGAATTCCTCATCACTATGAGAGATGCACATGGAGTCATATGAATTGTTGCACATAGTATCTTCACTGTCAAAGCATATATAGGCTGGAACAAAAACTCTAGAATCATCTTTATGTGCATACTTCTGGTATTCCAGAGTTAACAAATCTGAAACTTGCTCACTACTGAGTGAACAGGTCTCTGCTTCCATATCTTTTATTATGTCTCCAACCTCTTCTTGATCTTCATAAGAATTGCAAGAATCACCCTATTGCAGATCGAAATTGACAAGTTCATCCTCACAATTTAAATCATAATCAGTTATGCAGGAAAAACTCTCCATATCTTCACTATTGGAAGGCATGATATCTTCTTCTATTTCAGCTTCTGAAGCACTATTGGTAGTATCCACATACCTTGTCCCAAGCATGGAATCAATAAATTTATTTACTACATCAAATGCATGTTTTTTTATTGACTCTGACCAGTAAATTGATTCAAGCTCTGATGCTCTTAGGAATTGTGAGGAGGTAATTGCACACAAATTTCTACCATCCTATTGTATAAAGAACTCATAGATTCTTCCTTATATGTCCTTATGTCAAAAAAGGCATCCACAAGACTTTTGCTTTTTTCTTGAATTTGAAAATACTCATCAAAAGTGTTTTGATGTGAATAGAGTACATTACCTTTATCACCAAAATTCTCAATTGCATCACGTGGTATTTGTGGTTTCCAAGATCTCTTGGCACTTGTGTCTTCATTCTCACTGTATGATGGCATGTTTAGTGATGTATTTTGAGCACCTTTGACTCCTAATTGCAGCAATTGTTGGTTCACTTGTAGCATATGTTGGTCCAATTGCAGCCTCTATTGTCTCAATTCCTTCAACTCTCTTATTGACTATTGTCTCCTTTCTTCTTCTTCCATCTTGAAAAAATGTTACTGCTTCACAACACATGCATTATTTATCAAATAAAATAGATTTGCCACCTACTTTCCCAAAAGTAGGAAAATGAAAAAGAAATTATGATATTGTTTTGGTTTGCCCCAGTGGAATCTCCAAACAAAATGTGGAACTTTGTTGACTCAATAAATAGATACCCCAATAGAGTGACCAAACTATTGTGTGTGTGACTTGGATGGGGAGCTGCAAACTACACAAGCATGATTCTCTGATTGAAGACCAATTTTGAAACTATATGACTCTATAAATGGAAAGGTTGCTTGCCACCAGATTTTTCTCAAGTTGTCCCTAGCAGAGTCGCCAAACTATTGGTTCTCAAAAATGCAGGTTTTAACCATAAGAGTTTGCTAGGCCCTTACAACATACAAGGCCAATTATACAATTAAAACTTCTACTCTTTACGTTCTGCAAGACCTAGGTGGGTGAACCTATGTGAAACATGTAGATTTAAAATGAATTTCCTGCCAAACAGTCTACCCATAATGGAAAAAGGTGGTGAATAGACAAAAATACTACAACTAATCCTACTACATAAAAGAAATTTTTTGAATATATTACTTGTTAGGAATTTTATCCTCTGGGATATTTCTGATCAGTGCCTCCTATCTATTGGGAAATGGTGTAAAAAATAACAAGGATCCAAGGTGTTTCCCTATCCAATCTTAATTCAAATTGTTGAGTATATTTAAAATATGAAATTCTATGACTGGCATATTATTCTGCCCAATTTATGGCTTGCATAAATTACTCTTGAATATTTTCCTACCAAGTTCTTCTTTAAATAACCAACCCAATTTCCAAAATCAATATGACTTGATTTAAAGAATTTAATTCTGACCTTACAGACACCTATAAATCAAACCACACAAAGTGAAAATTGCACCATGATAAACCAGATACATACTTTTTATTTTGATTTAAATGATTTAAGAAATTCTAATTGGAAACAACCAAACAAGAAATTCACAAATTATGTCATCTCAACAAACGAACTCAGAAAAAATTGCACCAGTTTGAAAATGTCTACTCCATTACACCAGTTTCAAGAAGGACTGTTCCTTGCTTTTTTCCCAATTCTGTTATTACAGTGAAAAAAATCCCCCCTTCTCGAACCCTTGTGTCTGATTTTTTCACAAATATTTATATCACAGTTCAACAGTCATGACCTTTCATTTTACCTGCCACAACCATTTTGCATTCTAATAGAAGTGAAATATTTAAATAAGTTGCCCTATCGGCAATTTAAATATTTCTGACTATAGTCGAGCTTTTAAAATTTCACTTTAATATTTTCCCGTGGTTGTCATTGCTTATACCACTCTATCGCAGTCTCACATTTTTCAACCCACGGTATGGTGGTCAAATGTTAAGTGTCCTCTCTACTCATTGTTACCGCTTTACCGCGGTTTGTTCGATGCTTGCTCATGGTACCGCGGGGTAATCATTATCCGTTTCCTCTCCTCCTACCACTATACCACGGTCTTTGTATTTGTCATCGACGGTATAGCGGTAACCACTTACCGACCGCCATCTCGTTGCTGCTGTTCTCTCGGCCGGTTGCTAAACCTATCACCGCAGTCACCGCGGTCAGTTAGATGACTATCCACGATACCGTGATGGCTCCCCCTTCGCCATATGCTAACCGCTACCATGGTCACCACTACACTGACCTGACTACCAGCGGTATTGCGGTGACTGTCTTATGCCCGCCGCTTCATTTGTCATTGACCGCTGACCATTTACTATGCTGATTATCTCACCGCCATCGTGATACTGCAGTCAATGAATTGACTGCGCGCGGTGTGGCGGTGACTGTCTTTTGCCTGCTTCGTTAGCTGCTACTGCTATACTGCATGCCCTTTTGTGGGAGACCACGATAAAGCGGTAAAAAGTGTAGACCTTTAAAGGTTCAAAATTTATAAAGTGGTATAATACAAGTATCATTTTTTTGGGCCCTTGGAAGGGGGAGTAAATGAATTATTATAGAAAGATAAGCTAATAATGAGATTTAAATGGAAAAACTCAGGATCTTCATGGAATTATATGGAAAATAATAGGAAAACCCTAGGAAATTTAATGGAAATTTTGGGTTCTAATACCTCCTATGAAACAAATGAGGATGATCCTTAGTCAACCCCTTCATCGGAGTACTCTAGCTACCATGCTACTGATAAAGAGGATAGGCCTCGGTATCCTAGTGATCTCAAGGAGGATGACCATTACTTTAAATTCGAATGTGAGTTTCCTGCTAATATCCTTGCTATTGCTTGCAATGGGTCTGTGGACTTTTTCAGACTGATGAGGTGGGTGTATTTTGAAATTAAGGAGATTAGATTAAATTAAAGGGCTATCAACAACAAGTTGGAAAATACTGATATGATGGATAACACTAACAAATATAGAGAAAAGGACATTGACTTATGGACTGAGGAAGAAAAGAGATACATGGTGGACTGCCTCAAGAAAATAGTTGAGGATTTGCAACAATTTAAGAGTAATCATGATGGCAAGCTATCTGATATGGAGGAAAAGCTTAAGAACATTAAAGAGTCTATTTAGAAGGTTTTGGAAATGAGCCACAAGATCTTAAAATCCACTGCGAGCACTATGAATATGATGGTTGAAAATCTAGAAAATGCTTACCAAGTAAGGACTGATGTGGATCTGGAAGCTAAGAAAGCACAAAGCTAGGTGGAGGGTGTTGGGCCAAGCAAAAGAACTAGAGGAAACTTGAAGAGGAACGCTGACAAGACCCCTGTTAACATTCAGGAGATTAAGAAAGCAACTTTAAATATGAACAATCTGGAGCAAGAGCTGGCATACATCTTGAGAAATCTGGCCTAGTGGTTGGACTTTCATTGGGTTTTTGTTGGTTTTTTGTTGTGTTGCCTTTGGGTTGATTCTATGTTTTCTTCTTTGTTGGAAGCTTTTTATTCTTTGATCTGAACTATTTCTTGCTATATATTTCTCTTCCTTGATGCTAAAGGGTTTCGAGACCCCTTCAAAACTTGTTTTTTCCTTAATAAAAAACTATACCTATATTTTATAAACTAATGATTTGTATAATGTAATTTAATATTTTATGCCTATAAAACATTGCAATAAGTTTTGGCTATCAATAACTATCAATGATATGCTAGTTCAAAACAAATGGATAAATAAATATCCTATTTTTTACTAAACACAATAAAATCATTATTTCTAAGCATCATGTGGTTTACATTAGTTTCTACCCATTGCGCATTAATGATGTGATTGCTAAGAACAACAACCATAACTAACACGGGTGTGGGTGTTTCTAAGTTCATGACCCAAATTCATCTTTAATTTTATTTCTATATGTTCATGTCTATCATAGCTAACAAAACCAACATGGATATTGAAATTTGAAAAATGTATGTTGATATAAGAAATCGATAAATCAACTAAGAATACAAGGTGTAACTAAAATAGATGTGGGTGTAATTATCTTCTACCTCAACCCATAACTAGGACTAAAATAATTTGAAAATTTCATTAAAAAATACAAATCACATGGCTCCTATAATCTAATTATTAGTTATTTTCCTTTATTTAAGCATAAAAATAATAGTCAAAAGAGAAAAAAATCCATATCTAAGATGGGTATATTTCTCTATATGAAAATATGCTCACATAGAAAGGGACTTCGTACTTGAGAATTAGAATTATACTGGGATAATCCATTAGGTTTGTAGTTTTGAGAATGTTGCAAGAATGAATGTGTTGTCATTGATGTCAACTGGTCAATTGGTTATCAAATGGTTGTTGTTGTCCTTGATGTCATGGATGTAGGTTATTGGTTGTATATGTCGAGGATATTGAGGAAATTATGATGAAGAAAGGTTGGAAGTTTTCAATGGTTGCTCTGGGTTTTGCTTCGATATTTGCTACTATGTTTGTTTGGTTCAGATATGTTGATCATGGTTGTTGGAAGCTACTATATCCATCTTTTTGGCTTCTGATTCATTGTACAATGTGAGTTATGTTCACAAGTTGTGAATTGTGGTTTTCTATGTATCTGGTTGAGGACCGAGAGAAATGTTGTTGGTCCGGATTTATTTTTGGTTAAGTATTATTACTTATGGTTCTAGATTTAAGTTGTTACAATCATGTTGAAGATAATTTTAGTGTCTGAAAGGATTTGATCATGCTAAGAGTTGTGTGTGCTTAATTGTTTTATGTGTTTTACACTCATTTGGCTGACCTTGTGTTAATCACTACCTTTGAAGTTGATGAAGCATGTTGGGACATATTTGGGTCCTCATAAAGCATGTGTTTGGGTTTCCCTCATTCTAATTCCACCCTAGGATGTTTTGGCGCTGGCCTAATTTAAACTTAATGATGAATGGTTGACTTTGGATAGTTTCAAAGTTGAAGATGGTATAAATATAGGATGAGTTATTGGTGAAATATGTATAAAGAGATAAGTGAAAATAAATCAAGCAGATAGATGCAAAGTAGATGTGAATTAGTGTGTGTGTATGTGATGTGAGGGTGATCCCACAATATTGGTTTACAATTTCTGGGAGATTCATATTTTTGGTGAAATCGCATATTTTCAGAAAATATAATGATTTAAGCCTTAAAAAGTTCTATTTTAAGGATTCCAGTTGAAGAGGGTTTGATCAAAGCCCCTTGGATAGAACCCCACTCGTATTAAACCATACCTATAACGAAGTCTCCTTTACACCTATCAAAATGTTGATAAAAAACCACTTTTGATTTACCATTTGGGGGATCAAATGAATTCATTTTTTTTTTTTTAAATTATGTATTCCTTATTATAAGCTTCCCAAAAAGTATAATTTTAAATGAATTTAATTTTATTATTATATTTATTTTTTATTTCTTGTGAATGTAGTTTTTTCACCGAAAATCAAACTCTCTGTTCTGCACATGTGGAAAAATAGCAAATTATCAAAAACAATTTTGAAAAATATCAATGCACTAGATATTGAAATCCTTGATCCAACAAAAAAAGTTACGTTGTATGCAGTTTGCCTATGTCTGAATTGTAATTGGTTTGACTTTGAAAATTGATTAATGAAAAACTATTCTATGAAAAAAATGAAAGCACTAGATATCGTAGTTATAAATTAAAATTCAAAAAAAATTAAATTTTATCCTTCATGGAAAAAAATTTATGTTGTATACGGTGAGCATCACTCCTTAAAAATGGTGTTTACTGAAAAAAACTAGTTTTCGAAGGAGATGGAAAAAGAAGTGTTGTTTGATTCCAAAAAAATTGAAAAAAATATATTTACAATCTAGAGACAAAATGTCACAAATCACTAGTTTGTATCATCTTAAAATTCCTCACAGTTTGGCCACTATAGGTGCCCGAAAGTGAAGATTTAATTAGAAAAAATCAGTTCAGTGTCCAGTTTGGCCAAAAATTGTTAACTAGTTGTGGGATCACCAGTGAGTGTGGTAGATCAGTACGGATTCTAAATGTTGATTTTTTGTATGTAGTGAGTTGAAGGTGTACTCTATAACATATCTCTTCTATCTTCTTTGTATCTCTATGGTAGTGAGCCCTCCGCATGGTTAACCATATTGTACAGTGAGCCTTTTTCTCAGGCAGTGAGCCTTTGCAATCAATTTTGATATTCTCTATAGTGTGATTTAATACTCACTGTGGCTTTTACCTCATTATGTTTTCCATGTCGATTTAGAATTACAGTGTTTGTGTGATGGTTTTTAGTTTTTTCACTTGCACTTAATGTTGAATCATTTTAGCAGTGTTAAGGATTTGTGATTGATCTAAGTTCCGGTGAATGATTTAAAAGTTTAAATTTTCTACAGCTGATTCACCTCCCTCTCATTTTTCTAGTTCAACAATTGGTATTAGAGCTTGCTTCCTTGGAGAAGAGATTAATTGCTTAAGGAAGGTCTAGGATGGATAGCAAAGTTACTTATGATTATCTGAGGTTCGATGCAACTAATTATGCTATCTGGAAAATACTGATGGAAGAATATCTAGAGTATTATGGATATGATGTGGAGAAATTTTACAAGAATACTTACACTCCTCCTGCTAATGGTCCAAATACAGTTGATGAGATCAAGGCATATGAAATGAACAATAAGGCAAAGTACATTTTGAAGAATATTCTTGTACATTTCGAGTTGATTAAAGTTCAAAATTTGAAGACTGTCAAGGAAGTCTAGGATGCTTTGGAAAAGGAACATGAAGGAGATGAAAGGTTCAAAGGGGAAAAGTAGTAGAATTTGGAGACACAGTTTGAGCTCCTACATATGTCTGAAGATGAGAATATTAAAGCCTATGTACAAATATTTGATGAGGTAGTAGCTGGAATGCAAGGACTTGGTGCTACCATAGATGAATCTAGGATTATAAAGAAGTTTCTTAGAACTCTCCCTAATGCTTACAAGAAAAATGTATGGTCTATTGAAGAACATATAGATTACAAGACTTACACTAAAGATCAATTATTGGGAAAACTGACATCTTATGAGATGAGAAAGCCAAATTTGAGAAATGGATCCAAATCAGAGACTTCTTTTAAGGCTACAAAAGTTGAAGATCCAGATGAAGAAAATCTTGATGAAGTGGAAGCTAAATTTGTGAGAAGGATGAAGAAATGCTCTGACAATTATGAATGCAAGTTACCCTTTAAATTCTTTAGTTATGGAGGAATAGGACACTATGCTTCGAGGTGTTCAGAAAGAGCTAAGAGGAATAAATAAAGATATAAGAAAGAAAATAAAGGTAAGAAGATCAACAGAGCATATTATGTGAATGAGGATGCTAGAATATCTGACGAGGAATCTAATTATGGAGATCCTAATGACAATGGATGCTTGTTCCTAGCTATAAAAGATGAACCTACTTCTACTAATTCTAAAAAACAGGTGAAGGAATGCCCTCTAGAGAAGGAGAAAAATGAAGGTATTGTAATCTTTTCTCTACATGCTAAATAGGAAAAGAAATATTGTGTTTTTAACAATGGTTATTCACATCATATGACTAGTGATAAGAGTAATTTTGTTAAAATTGAAAAGTATGATGGAGGCTTAGTTATGTTTGGAGATGATACTAGTGCTAAGATTTGTGGGATAGGTTCAGTAAGTTTATATGGCAAGCATAATACTGATGATGTCTACTATGTTAAGGATTTAAGGTATAAACTCTTGAGTGTTGGATAGATGTGAAGTAAAGGATATAATCTTGTATTTAAAGATGAAAGATGCGAGATTAGGAAAGATTCCAGAATAGTGATTGTTGCAAGAAAGAAATCTGAAGGAAATATCTATCAACTTAAGGGTGTTCATGGACAATGTTTTATGACTTAGATTAATGATAGTTAGTTGTAGCATCGAAGAATGTGTCATATGAAATTCGATAACTTGGAAAGGACTAGTGCAGTTCAGACCATGAGAGATTTACCAAGGATTACAAAGCTTGTTAATGTTATTTGCAAGAATTTTCAGTTTACAAACCAAGCAAGAAGCCATTACAGATCAAAGGAAAAATCTACTACTAGACTACTAGACTTAGTTCATACATCTTTGTGGTCCTACAAGAGTGAGAATTCTACAAGGTGAAAGGTACTTTATGCTTTTGATTGATAATTATTCTAGATATACATGGGTTGTATTTCTAGAGAGAAGTCAGATGCATTAGATAGATTCAAGACATCCAAAGCTATGGTTGAGAATGAAGAAAAATTGAGGATGAAATTCTTAAGGACTAACAGAGGTGGTGAATTCACCTATCATGAGTTTAATATGTTTTGTGAAGTGAATGAAATAAAAATATAATTATTTGCTTTAAGAACTCCTCAATAGAATGGAGTTGTTGAAAGAAAGAACAAAACAATTCAAGAGGACGTTAGATCAATGATTACTAAGGCTAGTCTATTGGAAGTTTACTAGAGATAAGCTATTCACACTTTTGTTTATGTATTCAATCGAGTGCAAGAAAGAGAAAACAGTACAAATTCCCCCTATGAGCTATGGTGTGGCAGAATTCCTATTGTTAAGTATTTCAAGGTATTTAGAAGCAAATGTTATATTAGATAGGATGAAGAAACTTTAGGAAAGTTTGATGAAAGAAGTGATGAAGGTATTTTTCTTTGATATTCTACTAAAATAAAATATTACAATTATTTCAATAAAAGACTGAGGAGGATTGTAGAAAGTACAAATGTCAAGTTTGATGAAGTAATGAAGAACTCAACTGATGTTGATGGATATGTATCTGATGAACCCGATTGCATAAGGATTGAAGAAATTATGGAAGAACAAGAAAAGGATGAGCAAGAGAAGCATATTGAAGAAAAAGAAGAAGAAGCTCTGGTGGTGTCCCTTAAGACACCTAGATATGTGCAGAAGAATCATTCCAAAATTCATATCATTGGAGACAAAACAAAAGGAGTATTGACAAGAAGTGGAGCTGCTATTGGTGAGGTAAATCTGTGTTTACTTTCTGAGATTGAACCAAAGACTATAAGTGAAGTATGTAAATATGAAGATTGGATGGAAGATATGAAATAAGAACTTATGCAAATTTAGAAGAATCAAACTTGGGAATTGGTCCCAAGACTGACAGATAAAAACATTATTGGAACAAAGTGGGTATTCAAAAATAAGTTGAATGAGAATGGAGAAGTGATAAAAAACAAAGCAAGGCTTATGTGTAAGGTTACTCACAAGTATCAGGCATATATTTTCATACTAATTTTGCTCCAATGTAAAGAATGGAAGCTATCAGGATGTTCTTAGCATTTGTTTCTCATAAAGTTTTTAAGGTCTATCAGATGGATGCCAAGTCTACATTTTTGAATGGTGAGCTAGAAGAAGAGGTCTACATGGAACAACTGAAAGGATTTTAGTTGTTAGATTTGTTGGAAGTGGAATTACTCCGGTAGGGGGGGTTAACAGAGCTTGTAAAACAATCAATTGTTTAGCCGAAAACACTTCTTTTCCTTTCCACAAGATATTCGAGCCTTATTCATAATTTGATAAAGTTTGAAATTTGAGAGGATTTAGGTCAAACAAGCATCATGATAATTGACAAACAATAATAATGCCTTCAAATCCGCAAACAAATATATTCACAAAAACTGACAAAATAATGAAGCCAACTGCCTACTCACAATCATGTGAGTAAAGAAAATAACTATTTGTGCCAAGACAAAAAACACATGTCACTTTAATCAAAGTCATTTCTATGACAAGTATTAAATGATGTGAAGTACCCGCTGCCAAAGAGCCATGTAAATAAAAACCAAAAGCCCAAGTCAATAACCACATGCAAAGTGAAGACCAAAGTCTTCAAGATTACCTTCGCAAGCATAATGTTGATCCCCTTAAAGAGTAAAAACATCGTTTCCAAGAGATGATGCCTTGTGATTTTTCATTATTTCCACAAACCACTTGCCAGCCTTAAGGCCAAAATAAATCAACCATTATAAGAATCGAGAACAATATCAATGATTTCAACTTCAATGAAGACCAAGCACTATAAAATGTAACACCAAAGTGCAAGTTGATGTAAAGTGAAGCCCAAGCACAAGAATGTGTTAAGTGCTGCTATATAAATGATATACCACCTGAGTCATAGACTTTTTGGAACCGATATGACATGGAGCCTCAGTACAAATGAGTTACCTTTTCCATGAAATATAGTCACCAAGAAATAAATAAAGACTTTCATAAGCATGATGAACATATCCAACCTTAAGTATTGATAAATCAAATTGAATGCCAACAGATGTCACTATCACAACAAAATAGTGAACAAACATAACAGAATGATATCACCTGAACATTGAATCATAACCCTATAAACAAGATGACCTTTTAATCTGCACATGGAGCCAAACGATCAGTACCAACAAAACTAGATATAAACCAATCATCATAATGTTGAAATCCAAAAACAAGTATGCCAAGACTGAATATGAACAAGAGTGTCAAACCATCTGAATGTACACACAATGCCACTAATAATCAATCACCAAGATGCCAAACTAAATCACAATTTTGACATCAAGGACAAATACCAAAAGAGAAGTTCAACAAACTCCCCATTTTTCCTTGATGGAAAAAACTAAGCCATCTTAAACAAAGAAACTGAGCCATCTGAAACCAAAAACCCAAAAACTCAACAAGCTCTTCTCCCCCTTTTTGTCACAAGGACAAAGGGACAACTGTGTAATGCCAAGAAAACTGAATGAAATAGCTGCAAATATAGCATGAAGTAGTGAAGCCATGTGAAGCAACAAGAAGCTGCTTAGAGAGATGAAAAGCTCCCCCTCAACAAATGATGGATTTTAAGAAAGCAACGATTGAGAGACAACTCCCAACCGAGAATGAAGCCCTTCAAAGAATTCTTTAGCCAAAGGCTTTGTAAAAATATCTTCCACTTGTGCTTGTGTGGAGACATACTGCATTGTTACCTCATTAGCCAAAAAAATTTCCCTCAGAAAATGAAACTTAATTGTAATATTTCTAGTTCTTGAGTGCATAACAGGATTTTTAGACACATTAATTGCACTTGTGTTATCACAAAAAATAGAGACAGGTTTAGCAACATTAATACCCATGTTTGATAATGTCTGAGCCATCTAAAGAAGTTGAGTAGAGCAAGATGTAACTGCAATATATTCAGCCTCAGTTGTTCATAATGAAACTAAATCTTGCTTTTTGCTATGCCAAGAAACAAGACAATCACCAAGATAAAATGTTGCACCACTCATGCTTTTTCTGTCATCTAAACAACCAGCACAATCAACATCAGTGAAAGTTGTCAAAGTAAAATCATTGTTCCTAGGATACCATAAACCAAAATCAAGAGTACCTTGGATATACTTGAATACTATTTTTACAGTAGTAAGATGGGATTTTTTTGGTGCAGATTGAAATCTAGACACCATACAAATAGCTTGCATTAAATTAGGTTTGGAGGCAATCAAGTATAACAAGTTGTCAATCATTGATCTATACTTAGTTTTATCAACATCAGGAGAATCATCAGTTTTAGACTACTTGCAGCCAATCACCATAGGCGTGCTTATAGGATGACATTCATCCATTTGAAACTTTTTCAACTTTTCTTTGGCATATTTTATTTGTGACAAAAATATTCCTTATTCAAGCTGTAAAACTTGGAGGCCAAGAAAGAATGTTAGTTCACCTAACATTGACATTTCAAATTCAGGTTCCATAATCTTTGAAAATATTTTAGACAAAGCATCATTATTGTAGCCAAATATTATGTCATCTACATAAACCTCAATAACTAGAATATAATCACCTTCAACTTTAACATAGAGATTGCTATCAACACCACCTCTTTTGAATCCATTTGTTCTTAAGTGTGCATCCAATCTCAAATACCAAGCTCTAGGAGCTTGTTTAAGACCATACAAGGCCTTTTTCAACCTGTATACATGATCAGATTTTTCTTTTGCAACAAAACCTTTAGGTTGTTCCATATATACCTCTTCATCAAGATAACCATTCAAGAATGCGGTTTTGACATCCATTTGGTAAACCTTAAAATTCTTGAAACAAGAGTATGCTAAGAAAAATTTAATTGATTCAATACACACAACAAGTGCATAAGTTTCACCAAAGTCTATACCTTCCTGTTGTGCATACCCTTTGCACACAAAACGTGCTTTGTTTCTCACTACTTTGCCACATCATCCAATTTGTTTCTAAAAACCCATTTTCCACCAATAACATTTTTATCATCAGGTCTTGGGACTAGTTCCCAAATCTTATTCTTTTCAATTTGGTTGATCTCTTCTTGCATAGCTTTCAACCAACAGTCATCATTTAAAGCATTAGAAACAACTTTAGGCTCAAAATCAGTTGCCAAACAAAAATGTTTAGCAATTTGTGCTTGCTCGTCAATTTTTTCTCTTCTTGTTAAGATCCCAACATTTTTGTCCCTAGTGATTGGATCTTGAGGATGATTCTCAATAACAATCCTGGAGGGTGTCTTTGGAGGTGTTACTACCTTAGAGCTTGAAGCATCCTCTTATTGTATATTATCTGCTTCATTAGATTTGGGAGAAATGTCAAGACCTACCATAGGTTCCTCGTCAACATCCTACACATGATCATCATCTAGAAGAAAATTTTCATCAAATTTGGCATTAACAAATTCAACAATCTTATTTAGCCTCTTATTGAAACACCTATAGGCTTGGCTATGAGTGGAGTATCCTAAAAAGATACCTTCATCAGATTTAGATTGAAAGCTACCTAAATTTTCATCATCTCTTTTGATAAAACATTTACAACCAAAGATTTTGAAGTATTTAATTGAGGCATATTTACTATGCCAAATTTCATATGGAGTGAAATTGGATTTCACTCTGATTTGTACTCTATTCAAAATGTAAACAATTGTATGAACAACTTCTTTCTAGTACATGTCTAGCAGTTTTGCTTCATCTAGCATTGTCCTTGCCATCTCTTTCACTGTTCTATTTTTTCTCTCAACAACCCCATTCTCTTGAGGTGTTCTTGCAGCAGCATATTGCCTTTTTATACCATGTTTCTCACAATAATCAATGAATAATTGAGAGGTAAACTCACCTCCCTTGTCTGACCTCAAACATTTAAGCTTCATATCAAATTCTTTCTCAACCATTTTACGAAATATTTTAAATCTGTCAAAAGCTTTTGACTTATGTTTGAGAAAGGTTACCCAAACCATTCTTGTGTAGTCATCTAAAAATAACATAAATTATTGCTCACCATTTATAGACCTTGTCCTAGTAGGACCACACAAATCAGTGTGTACAAGTTGCAAAGGTTTAGTTGAAGCATGTTCTTTGGATTTAAAACTAACCTTTGTTTGCTTACTTCTTAGACATTCCTTGAAAACAACATTTTTTAGTTTTCTTAGAACAGGAAAACCTCTCACATTCTGGTTTTTACTGATCCTAATCAGATTATCAAAGTTAACATGCCCTAATCATTTATGACATAACCAATTTTCTTCAACTTGACCCATAAGGAATATGCCTTCTTGCATTCATGATTAGAAGAGTCAAGAAGATTGTAAACATTACCTTGTATCCTTAATCCAGTTGCAACTATTTTACTAGATTTTTTCTTTATAGCACAACCTTGTGAATTGAATATAAAATTGTAACCATTGTCACAAATCTGACTAACACTTAAAAGATTGTGTTTCAGGCCTTCTACATAATACACATCATAAATGGGTGTGTCATCAATTAGAAGCAAAGAGCCTTTTTCTTTAATCTCAATTCCTATATTATCACCAAACTTTACAAAACCTCTTGAATAATCTTCAAGTTTGATAAACTTATCCTTATCTCTTGTCATATGATTGGAACAACCACTATCCAAAACCCACAATGCCTTCTTTTTGGAAAGAAGAGCAGTTTGGACAAGCATGGATTTTCTATGTTTTGAACAAACTTGGGTCTCCAAACTTTGTCAGTGATATGTTTACCTTGTGTGTATTGTTTGGATGTGTGACCAATAGTATTGCATGTGAAACACGTAATAGAATTAGGAAAGCCGAAGAACTGTTTGTGACCAAACCTTGGTGTTCTAGACATCATTATCCTACAATTGCTCACTTTGTGTCTGAATTTATTACAAAAGAAGCAATAACCATGAAATAAATCATTAAACCTTAAATTGGTTCGTTTATGCTCAAATGTCTGCTTCTTATCAGCTACCTTAAAGTTTCGATTTAAAGGTTTTGAACACTCACCAATGTTGAATCCAATACCAGTCATGTCTTTATGTTGTTTTTGTTTCCCAAGTATATCATTCAAGTGAATAGTACTTTCATAGCCTTCAACTTATTTTTTAAGATTGGCAACCTATTGTTCAAGTTTTTGAATCTCTTTATCTTTATCAACAATAACTAATTTTAGAGTATCCACAACTCTTTTAGAATCATCGATTTCAATTTGTAAGCCTGTGACCAAACTATCTGGACTATGCTCTTGAGAAGCAATGTGTTTCTTTAGTCTTTTTATTTCTTGAAGTGCACAAAGCAACTCAATTTCACAGTTTTCTACCTCAGATTATTTTTTTGGTTCTTTAATTGAAGTTTTTTGAGTTTCTACTTCAGCCATAAATAAAGTTAAGTCTTCATCGTCCAGTGAGTCATCTGACTCAACATCTGAGTCTGCTTTTGAAAAGAGAATCTTTTTTAGTTTGAAGTTAAACTTCTTTTTAGGATAAAAAGTCTTTTTCCTATGTTGTTTTTCTGGTTTTTCATCCTCATAAGACTGATCGCCATAAGGACATTTAGCAGCAAAGTGTTCAAGCTTGCCAGAAGTAAAACATTTAAAGGGCATCTTACCCTTATACTTATTTTTGAGTTTCTTGACAAGAAGAGCTTCTTTAGAATCTGATAAATCAGAATCACTATCATCAGATAAATCTTTCTTTTCTGCCTTAAAGGCAGTTTCTTTTCCGCCTTAAAGGCAATTTCTTTTCTAGAGGAATTGTTTTTATGTATTCTTACTTCATAGGTAGTCAGAGTGCCTTGTAAACTGTCTAAGGTAAGTTGGTCAAAGTGTTTCTTTTCTTCAAGAGTAGCAACCTTAGCTTCAAATTTATTTGGTAAAGTTCTGATGACCTTAGTTACAACATCAAATTCTTTTACTTATTCTCCTAGCCCTTTCATAGAATTGACAATTTCATCCTCTCAAGAAGTAATCAGCTACTTTTTCATCATCCTTCATTTTTATTTCCTCAAACTAATGTTTTAGAGTAAGGACTTTTGACTGTTTAAATTTTTCAATTCCTTGATAGATGGTTTCAAGTTTAATCCAAATATTCTTGGAAAAAGTGCAATGCATGACTTTAATAAAGACTTCTTTAGTCAATGCACACAAGAGAGCATGCTTTTCTCTAGCATTAGTTTCATATTTTTTCTTTTCATCAACAGATTTGGGCAATGTAGTTGGTATAGTGTACCCAGTTAATACTATACTCCATACATTGAGATCAATAGAAGTCAGATATGTTTCCATTTTGATCTTCCATAATACATAATTCGTTCCATCAAATAATGGAGCTCTAGTCATAGATGTGCCTTCATGAGCTTGAGACATTTTAAATAGACTCCAAGACTAGAATCAATCCTAAGTTGGTTAAACCTAACAGAGGACCCTATGCTCTGATACCACTTGTTGGAAGTGGAATTACTCTGAGAGGGGGCTTTAATCAGAGTAATATATTTTTAAAACTCTTATGACATGAAAGGCAGATTAGAACTCTTTTTGATCTTCAAAAAAAATGTAACATTATAAATGCAATATAAAAACTAAACTTTGAAAGATTAGACAGATAACTTAGTCAATTATAAAATCAATTCCTAACAAATCTTGTTAAAGCATGATGTATATTGTTCATATAAGGCTGAATGAAAAAAAATTTAATGCTTTCTTTTGCAAGGAAACTAGACTTTCAGATGACAGTAAATAACATTCAAACTTTGCACATTAACAATTGAACCATGACCATTTAGATGAATCTGAAAAATGATGAAGTATCAAAGCATTGCATGAACTAACTCAACATAAATGACAGAAAGAAAGATTGTGCAAGATAGACTCAAATCACACAAAAGAGTGAGACAGAAATTGCCAAGTGGAAAACCCTCTTGGGATAGAAAAACCACTTCAAAATGCCTTGCAGGCTTGATTCCAAAATTTGATTACAATATTTTCCAGAGCACCAACTAAATCATTAAAATTTTGAAGCACCCACTTCAATAGGAGTACCAACTCCTTTACAATGTTTCTCTCTACACAAAATTTGCAATGTAAGGACCTTACAATTGCACTAATTTTGTAATCATAAAATCTCTATAGAACAACATGATATTTCAATAATTACAATTACACAATGTACAGATTGCAACAGTACAAGAAATAATCTCTCTCACATAAATCTGAATATGATTCTCTATTTTAGAAACTAGAGACAATATACAATGAAGCCGTCCTTTTATTTTCTATCTTTCAATAAGTATTCACTTTTTTTTCTTTCTCAAATTCTGAACACAATAATGGATAACTGCCATTCATTTTATACAAGTGAAAACCGAAACCCATAAACCATGAAATGTGAAAACAAAACTCGAGTCAAGAAACAAACCCTCAAATTAGGGTTTCAAAGTAACTGAAACAAAGATATTTATTTCCATTACTCAGTAAAAACAACTGAAATATTCTTTTTTCTTATTCGAGAAAACAACAAAGATCATAAAAGTAAAACTTCTTTCACTTTTAAATATATTGCAAGACTGAAAGTAAAAGATCTTCATTTACCTCATTCACATTTGAAGAATAAACTTGCAGAAGTTACCTCATTGTGGTTTGAAACAAAATCCCATGAAATATTCTATGTTTACCTCCACTTCCAGCTTAAACGAAGACCACGAACTAATTTCCCAACTTTCACTATCCATGATACCTCAAATTTGAGCACAGATTAACAACCATGGTGACAAAAGACCTGTAACTGAAATCTCTTCATGGCGGCGCAGCTAGGGTTAACCGAGCTTGTAAAACAATCAGTTGTTTCACCCAAAACACTTATTTTCCTTTCCACAAGATATTCAAGCCTTATTCATAATTTGATAAAGTTTGAAATCCAAGAGGATTTAGGTCAAGCAAGCATCATGATAATTGACAAACAATAATAATGCCTTCAAATCCACAGACAAAGATATTCACAAAAACTGATAACATAATGAAGCTAATGAATATTACAACTCTACCTACTCACAATCCACATGAGTAAATAAAATAACTATTCATGCCAAGATAGAAAACACATGTGACTTTAATCAAAGTCATTTCTATGACAAGTTGTAAATGATGTGAAGTACCTGCTGCCAAAGAGCCATGTAAATAAAATCCAAAAGCCCAAGTCGATAACCACATGCAAATTGAAGACCAAAGTCTTCAATATTACCTTCACAAGCATAATGTCCATCCCCTTAAAGAGTAAAAACATCATTTTCAAGAGATGATGCCTTGTGATTTTTCATTATTTCCACAAACCACCTGTCGGCCTTAAGGCCAAAATAAATCAACCATTATAAGAACCGAGAACAATATCAATGATGCCAACTTCAATGAAGACCAAGCACTATAAAATGTAACACCAAAGTGCAAGTTGATGTAAAGTGAAGCCCAAGCACAAGAATGTGCTAAGTGTTGTTATATAAATGATATACCACCTGAGTCCTAGACTTTTTGGAACCAATATGACATGAAGCCTGAGTACAAATGAGTTACCTTTGCCATGAAATATAGTCACCAATAAATAAATAAAGACTTTCATAAGCATGATGAACATATCCAATCCTAAGTACTGAGAAATAAAATTGAATGCCAATAGATGTCACTATCATAGAAAAATAGTGAGCTAACATAATAGAATGATATCACCTAAACATTGAATCATAAACCTGTAAACAAGATGACCTTTTAATCTGCACATGGAGCCAAACGATGAGTACCAACAAAACTGGATATAAACCAATCATCATAATGTTGAAAGAAAAAACCAAGTATGCAAGATTGAATATGAACAAGAGTTCCAAACCATCTAAATGTACACACAATGCCACTAATAATCAATCACCAAGATGCCAAACAGAATCACAATTTTGACATCAATGAAAAATACCAAAAGAGAAGTTCAACAAGATCAACTAGATATGGTTTCTAGATTGAAGAAAGCTTTATATGGATTGAAGCAAGCTCCTAGATCTTTGTATGCAAGGTTAGACAGGTACTTGATTCAATAAGGTTTCAACAAAGGTATGAAAAATAGTAATATGTATTTTAAAATTGAAAAGGACAAAATATTTAGTGTGGTTGTGTATGTTGATGACATTATTTTTGGAGGAAATGAAACAATGTGCAAGATGTTTGTGAAAGAAATGAAAAAATAATTTGAGACTTCTATGTTTGGAGAAATGAATCTCTTTCTTTGGCTACAAACTAATCAAAGAAAGAAAGGAGTTTTTAATTCATATTCTAAGTATGTGAGAGATATGTTGAAGAAGTTTGGTATGGATGATTCCAAACCAGTATGCACTCCTATGGTGACTAGTTGCAAATTAGGTAAATATAATGATTCAACTAAGGCTAATCAGAGCAAATATAGATCTATGATTGGTAGACTGTCGTATTTGACTACTACTAGACTGGATATCATGCATGTTGTTTGTCTTGTAGCTAGATTTCAAGAAGATCCTAAGGAAACACATGTTGTTGTTAAAAGAATATAGAGATATTTGAATGTAATTATGGATTATGGCTTATGGTGTCCTAGGGATACTGACTTTACACTAAGTGCTTATAAAGATGCAGATTGGGTTGGATGTGTAGATGACAAAAAAATACAAGTGGTGGTGCATTCTTTCTTGGCTGCACATTGGTGGCATGGTTGAGTAAAAAGCAAGATTTAGTTTCCTTATCTACTGTTGGAGATGAGTATATTATCGTTTCATCTTGTTGGACACAAGTTCTATGGAAGAAATAGACATTGAAAGATATCACAGTTGTGTATGATGATCCTATTTCTATCTTTTATGATAACACAAGTGCAATTAACATTTCAAAGAATCCAATGATGCACTTGAGGAAAAATAATATATCTATCAGGTATCATTTCTTGAGAGAGAAGGTTATGAAGAATGAAGTAAATCTTAAGTATGTTCCTACGAAGGATCAAATTGCTGATATATTTATGAAGACTCTTCCTAAAGATAATTTTGAGTATCTCCAAGAGAAGTTAGGGATTATTTCCCCTCCTTTCTTGAACTAGATTCATATGGAGATGCATTAGTCTGATGGGTCTATGGATCTATCTTTCTTTTGGACTGATGTTTTGGTGGCTACCTCTCAAGGGGGGCAGGTAGTGTCATGTGTTGTCATTGTATGAGTATTATGGTTTTAATGTCAAAGGGGGAATCAATGTAAAATATCTTTTTGCATTGTCATTGATGTCAAAGGGGGAGAGGAAGAATGTGAAAAAGAGAAGAGTATCATTGTAAAAATATTATCTACTAAGGGGGAGAAATAGAAAGAAAAATCATGTGAAGTGTGTTCAGAGCTAGTATGTTGTCTTTGATGGTTTTTCACATCATGTGTTGCCATCAATGAGAAAGGGGGAGATTTTTGTAAGAATAAAGGTGTTGTCATTGATGTCAATTGGTCAATTCATTATCAATTGGTTGTTATTGTGACTGATGTCATGGATGCGGGTTATTGGTTGTATATGTCGAGGATATTGAGAAAATTGTAATAAAGAAATATTGCAAGTGTTCAATGGTTGCTCCAGGTTTTTCTCTGGGATTCACTCCTATGTTTGTGTGGTTCAAATATGTTGATCATGGTTGTTGGAAGCTACTATATCCAAATTTTTGGTTTCTGATTCATTGTATAGTGTGAGTTATGTTCACTAGTTGTGAACTACAGTTTTCTATGTATCTAGCTGAGGACCAAGAGAAATGTTGTTGGTTAGGATTTCTTTTTGGTTAAGTATTATGACTTTCAGTTCTAGAGTTAAGTTTTTATGATCATTTTGAAGATAATTTTTTTGTCTGGAAGGATTTGATCGTGCTAAGAGTTGTGTGTGCTTAATTGGTCTATGTTTTTTACATTCGTTTGGTCGACCTTGTGTAAAACACTACCTTCAAATTTGATGAATCAAGTTGGGACCTATTTGGCTCCTCATCAAGCATGTTTTTTGGTTTCCCTCAATCTAATTCCACCCTAGGATGTTTTGGCACTAACCTAATTTAAATTTAATGATGGATGACTGACTTTGGATATGTTTCAAAGTTGAAGATGGTATAAATACAAGATGAGTTATTGGTGAAAGATGTATAAAGATATAAGTACAAAGAAATAGAGTATATAGATGTGAATTAGATGTGAATTAGATGTGAATAAGTGTGTGTGTGTGTGTGTGTGTGTGATGTGAGTATGTCAAATCAATGTGAATTCTAAACCTTGAGTTTTGGTATGCAGTGAGCTGAAGGTGTACTCTATCTTTCATGCATGTCTACAAGTGGTTGAGTAAATTGTGGTGAAAATATCTATTGAATTGAGATTTTCTTCCCTCTGTAACATATCTCTTCTATCTTTTTTGTTTCTCTATGGCAGTGATCCCTCTGGTTGGTTAATCCTATTGGACAATGAGTCTTAATCCCGAAGTGAGTCCTTGTTTTGGCAGTGAGCCTTTTTCTTAGGCAGTGAACCTTTGTAATCAGTTTTGATATTCTCTATAGTGTGAGTTAATCCTCACCTTGGTTTTTCCCTCATTGGGTTTTCCATGTAAATCTAGTGTTACTATGTTTGTGTGATGGTTCTTAGTTTATGCACTTGCACTTAATGTTTAATCATTTTAGCAGTCTTAAGGATTTGTGATTGATCTAAGTTTCAGTGAATGATTTAAAAGTTTAAATTTTCTACAATTGATTCACCCCCCCTCTCAATTGTCTTGTTCAATAGAGACTAGGTAGAATTTTCAAATAATGATATCTAAATTTTCTTGACAACAAAAGAGCGAAAATGAACTTAAAGTAGGCAACATTTAATCTGGGATAGCCAATCAATCTAACAAGCACCACCTAAAAGGATTTTTTGCCACTATCCAAAATCATCCTAGCTGATTGATCCAAAGCTAGTAGTAAAAATTTGTTTCCATATACCAAGTCATCATAAAATATCATAAATAATATTTATTTGTGTGAACAAGGATATCACCTAACTAGTTCCCCTCCTAAGTTCTATTCACACTAGTCTAGTTTACTTAGGGTACTTGTCTCTTTGTGTCCCATGTCATAATCTTGTGATATCATATCCTCTCACCTTGCTTAAATAAGCAATATCTCACTTGTACATGTTTGATCTTTCTTGTGCTTTCATTGAAATACTTAGATTTTGGGTGGCTACCCCCATAGAAAAATATTACATGGTATGTAAATAATCCTATACCAGTTATTACGTGATATCAAATCTTGTGGGATTTCTTTTTGTTAGTATTTTTAAGAGATCTAGGTTGTAGGTCTTGGTTTCTCTTGAAAAGTTGTGTATGATCTCATGCATTAAATGATGACTTAGATAATAAAAATTTATAGAAATCCTAAATTTTGGGGGTTTCCTCTTTTCAGATTTGTATTTATGTTCATTTTGGAGAATTATGGTGAAAATATAAGCTCACAATTGAGTTTAAGGTGTCCAAGAAAGTCAATTCAACCTCTTGTTTTGACTATATTGGGTATTAGATGTCACATCTACAAGGATTTTAATTTGTGATGCGGTTGCTAGATCTAGGAGGTAGCTACATTTTTGGAGGATTTTAGGTCAAATTTGATCCTACCATTATGTCTAAAAGTTGAAAGATCCTAAGGATCAATTATCAATTCATTAAAGTTAGATACTTTTGCCTCAGTCCATTAGAGAAATTACTGACCTCATCCATATGGATCATACTACATAGAATATTACCTACACAAGTGTTAACACAGATGGATTCCTTGCTAGCATAGGTTGTAAATTTCTTAATTCTATTTTTTATTTAAATTTTAGGAATTTTAAAAAATTAAAGAATCTATAGGTCTACAATAGGAGTTCTTACTTTGCATAGAATTATTGTAGTATGGTATGGGTTGCATAGTAAGTGGCATGTGGGGAATAGTTTATTGACCCCACCAATTGCCAAGCATCTAAGCTAGTTGGTAGCCTTACCACCAATAATGAAAAATATTCATCGCCAAACATCTTTATGCCACAATAAACCACTTTTGCTTCTCATATGATAGTTTCATACAACAAATAATTGGTTTAATAATTTCAAGGGTTGTTTTTGATAAATCAATAATCAACTTATGGTTGAAGGAACGTTTTGGCCATCTTAAGCATATTTTATTTATTGATTTTTTTATCTCAGCAACCTTCACCCCCAACCAACCCCTTACTCTATTTATATTTTTGTTTTAGTACCTAAATTTTGCAAGCTTCATTCTCAATCATACAAAATGCTTTTTGCAAGAAATTTTTCCAGTTTGGGTAGCACTTCACGAGCTTTGTAGTAGTGCAAAAAAAAATTGATTTGGGTATTATTTTTCTCCAAAAAATTGTAGATTCTTATACATGTTGAACAATTTTGATTTTGAGAACTTCAAAGGGTCCATTTGGGCTCATATGGTAACATTTTTTGGTGTCATTTTTTTAAAATTGATTAATTTTATCTAAATAAATTTAAATATTCCTAAGATAATGATGGTTGAGGCATATATAATTAAATTCTCTTAGGTTTAAGATATGGTTTTCCTCCCCTTAGTAACTATACATGTATATTAATACCTATTGTTGATTATAACTATACCTATAAATATTAAGGTAATGATTTATACAATGTGATTTAATATTTTATGCCTATAAAATATTTCAATATGTCTTGGATAGATCAATAACTATCAATGATATGATGGTTCAAAAAATGGATAAATCAGTATCCTATATTTTTGTTACATAGAGTAAAATTAATATTTTTAAGAACAAAATAATATTATCATATAGTTTATATTAATTTGTGCCTATTACACATTAAATGTTGTGATTGGTAAGTAAAACAACCTTAACTAACATGGGTGTGGGTGTTTCTAAGTTCATGACTCAAATTTATCTTTAATTTTATTTCTATATGTTCATGACTATCATAGCAATCAAAACCAACATGGACATTGAAATTTGAAAAATGTATAAGTTGATACTCAAATAAATTGATCAATCAGCTAAGAATAGGGGTGTGACTAAAATAATTGTGGCTTATCTACTATATAAATCGATAAATAAAATTAAAATAATTTGTATATTTCATAAACTTTGCATAATCATATTGTTATTCTCGAATTTTGCTTGCTTAATTGATGGGATAACCCCTACGAAACTTGTCTATTTCGTAGCCCATGTCCTCTAAGCATGCAAATCGAGAGAAATTTTGATTGGTATCGTGCGTAGTTTGGCCCCTCAAAATTATTTTGATTTGGGTCACCTTTTTTCTCTTTTGAATTTTTTTCTAAAACCAATTAAATGACTTAGCCATTTTTCCTTTTAGGTGCAGTGTCGCTAAATTTTAGCCTACTTGCATGTTTTGGGTTAACTACATGTTTCACATAGTTGCAAAAAAATTCTCCACAACTACACTTATACTCCCGCATGATCGACTATTAATGTGTTTTTAGTGTTGTTTTATTTATTGATTAGACCCGTTTTACCTTCATTTTTATCATTCATCTTTCTATTTCCTCGACCGATTCACATGCTACTTGTTCCCTATTGCTCCTCTTCATAACTGTGCCAAGTTTTCATGAAGATTTGATTGTGAATTTATGTCATTAGGGTTTAGAGGTATGTTATTCTTGTTTTTCATTATTTTTTATCAATTTGGTTCATGTTTTACACTGTAGGTTTCTATGAAGTTGTTTAGTTTTTTTGTCATTTTTGTTCCTTTTCGTTCATGGTTTATAGGTTAGGTTTTCTTTTGATTTTATCTACATTGTCTTGACCAGTGTTGTTAAGAGAAAATTCTTCAAACAACATATGTTGAATAGACACAGTCTTTGGGTTATGTGAGGAATTTTCCTTGCATAACATTGTTGCACTTATACACCATAACCACCCTACACATGTGTTGTCTAGAGAATTTCCTCCAAAAAACACCATTGTTAAAAGGTGTTGTTTGAAGAAAATTACCTACACAACACCTTACCCATTTCATGCATGGCTATCCCATGCACTTCAAAGTATTTTCTCTGAAGTGCATCCAAGAGACTTACCCCTATGCACTTCAGAAAAAATAATTCGAATTGCATAACCTATGCATATAACACATGCAAGTCAAAGAATTTTTTTTTATTTGCATCAAAGAAAATTCTTCAACTTGCACTTGTTTTCTAAAGTACACCTGAAGTCATACCTTCATGTAAAAGTGGGAAAATTTCCTGCCCTTACACCTAAAGAGAAATACTCATGTAGTTCAGAGAATTTTCTTTGAACTACACCCAAAACACTATTGAAATGTATAAGTGCAAATTTTCTCCACAACTGCACAAATCTCAGTACTTGGAATTTTCTAACATTGGAAGGTTTTGGAATTCATTTTTGTAGTCTATTTCCAAATGAGTGATTCTTCTCCAAAGAAGAAAAATATTAAGTACAAGTACCAAGGAGTGTTCTTGATGACTTCCATGGAGTCCAATGTGGACAATATTAGAGACACGATTGTATAAACACTCGGTGGCTCATAATTCTAGGCCTACAATTTCAAGGTGGCCAAGGAACATCTTCACGCGTGAGTTCATTGAAGAGGTGGGTGATCTAATAAAGGGTTGAAAAGAAAAGAGTCTCTGATGAAGCTTGGGAACAAGTGAAAAAGTTTGTTGTATATTTTTGCAATTTCCTAACTTCACCTATATCAGGGTTGGTTGTTTTGATGGGCAACCATACATGTTACCAAGGTATCCAAGTGAAAAAATTATACTGATGGAGTTATGTAGGAAGATAATGGTTTTGCATAGCAAACAAGCAGAATCTCATAGATTTGGTTTCAAATTTCCACTCACCATTTGCAGGTATTTAATAACTACAACTCCACAAGC
Source organism: Sequoiadendron giganteum (assembly GCA_007115665.2). Lineage (NCBI taxonomy): Eukaryota > Viridiplantae > Streptophyta > Pinopsida > Cupressales > Cupressaceae > Sequoiadendron > Sequoiadendron giganteum. The sequence goes on from CM021101.1 coordinate 496,928,688, forward strand.
CAAAGCAATGGAAACTAAAATGCAGTGGGTGACTATGAAGATGTATAAGAAAAGGAATGAGTTTGATTATCGGGGTATTCAGGATAAGATTGAGATAAGTTATACTCATGTTCACAAGATTGAAGATATATGGGCCAAATGCAAAAATTATAGATGTAAAGAAGTTAGACTTCAGTCAACTTACCTTATAATAGGTCAAAAGCTTTTAGCTTGCTAAAATTCTTAAGGATATGCAAGAATAAGATGATATAGTTGATTGTATATGTGGAAAATAAATTGTTGACACTCCTCTTACACCAATTCAATGGTCACAAAAGGAGTTGATTTCAATAAGAGAAAGGTTTTAACGTATTCTTGCTAACACCAATATTTGGTTGGATAAGAGAGGAATAAATTTGAAGTCTTTCAAAATAGGATTAGAGGAAGAGTATATTGAAGGGTCTTCTGATAATAGGGGAGAATTGAGAAAAAATAATAAAGAAAATTCTCCCATCATTAGCAAGAAGAAAAAATTTGTCTTGAAGATGAAAGGAGATAAAGATAAAAGGAAAGAAAAAGAGGGAAAATATACTAAGGTAGATTGACAAAATTAATACATTGTCATTGGAGAATCACAAGAATATCTCTTTACTTCTCAACCAGAGTCAATGCATAAAGAATCTCCCTCATCTTCTCATATAGTTTCTTTAGTGCAAATTCCTACTCCTCTTGGTACTTTAAGGTTCAACCTTTACCTACTATTTCTATTGGGTCAACCATCAATGTAATGACCAAATAAACTATGAAACTATTACAACTACAAGAGCTTAGACCTACACCTACTATGTTATAGTTATCAAATAGGTCTACAGTCAAACTTGAGGGAATCATAGAAGATTTGGCAATAACATTAGAATCATGGGAGTACCTTGTAAAATTTATGGTGTTGTAACCTAAAGCTAACCTTGCAGGATACCCCCATCTTAGGAAAACCTTGGTTGGCAACTGCAGATGCCTTTATAGGTTGTAGGTCTAGTAAAATTATCATTTCCAATGGAAATGTGACTAAGAAACTAGTCCTCTATCCACCTATCCAACCACATGCATATTTGGAGAAAATTATATGGCCTACCCTAAATGGGGAAGACCAATACTCCTTACAAACTTTGATGACTATTCAACATAATCCCTTGTTAGAAAATGAAGGTGAAGATGAACTGATTGCAAACAACATGAATAACAATTATGGTAGCGACCCATAGCAACATGATTTTCTAACATGTTTGCAAGGCCCACTATAGAGCATAATTATCACTAATACATTTGGGTTTGTTTCTAAAATTTTCCACACTTTATTGCCACATCATTGTATTCCAAATATAGAAGGTCTTGACATTTCATTTGTTCAAACATCATCCTTGACTTTAGAGATTATGCCAAACAATATATTAAATGTAAGCAACCAATTAACTATTGCACAATAGACTTCATTATTAAATGTGTTGTAAGCACACATGCAACAAAATTTACATGGGATTACCATGATATTAAAGGTATAGATCTAAACATGTGCATACATAAAATTTACATTAATGAAGGCTAGAAACTAGATAGGAAACCTGAACAAAGAATGAACCCTGCAATCTGTGACATAGTCAAAGGATAATTTAAAAAGTTACTAGATGCAGGATTCATATATCAAATCTTTGATAATCAATGGGTGTCCCAAATAGTGATTGTACCTAATAAAGGAGGGAAATGGAGAGTGTGTGTAGACTAATGTTAGTTAAATGCAAAAACTATGAAAGACCACTTTCCCCTTCCATTCATTGACCAAGTACTAGATTCACTAACAAGAAAGAAATACTTTGCCTTTTTGGATGGATTTAGTGGATATAATTAGATTAATATAGCCTTAGAGGACCAATACAAGGCAACATTCACATGCCCTTAGGGTACATATTCTTACTCTATCTTTCCATTTTGGTTGTCTAATGCACCTACCACTTTCCAAAGGGAAATATTGAGAATATACTCATAATTTGATAATGATTCCATGGAAGTTTACATGGATGATTTTACAACTAATGGGAATACATGTGAAGAGGCACTTTCCAATTTGAAAAAAGTATTAAAAATATGTCAAGATCATCATCTATCCATGAGTAATAAAAATGCTTCATGATGATGACTGAGGGAGTTGTCTTGGGATATTTTGTGTCAAAAAAGGAAATCTAAGTAGACCCCACCAAAATTGAGATCATATCAACTTTGAGTTGGTGGAAAGCTTGTGAGGTGGTTAATCCTACTTTGGGAATTTGATATATCTATTATGGACAAGTAAGGGAAAGCTAATTTAGAAACATATTTCCTCTCTAGACTGCCAACCAAATTAGATGAAGATGTTGTAGATAATTCATTCCTAGCTGAGCACATATTCGCTCTCTTTTTGCATACACCATGGTATACAGACATAGCCAACTATCTGGTAGCTGGGAAGACACCACCACACCAACGAGTAATTTGAGCCACATATACAAAGTTCATTACCACCAATGAGTAATTATTTAGGAATATCAGTAGACGAGCAACACAACTCTCCCACTATGATTTCATAGGTATAATTATAACACACATTCCACACACACACACACACTGCATGGGTGGCATTCGACAATCTTCATTTTATGAACTAGTAGCATAAGCAATAGGGATATGCAACATATTGTTGCTAGGTGATAAAACTACATAAGGGGCTTGTTACTACATGAGCCCATAGAAATTGTCTATCGATCATTCTATAAAAATATGTCTTAGTTATATTTCCATCATTTCATAGCATATCCTTTCACACATGTAGCTATACATATTCAACTTCATTACATGCAACCTATCTCTTCCATCCACATGTAACTATCGTACCACCTTTTTTTATTCCCCCATACCATACAAATGATTTCACCTCACCATAAGCGTACTTTTCATATCTTTTTCACCCACCATTCCAATATATTTTCCACATGGAAAAGATATGTTGCCATCGATTCCACACCAAAGTTGGAAAAAATTCATAGCACCCATGATGTATCATTTCAAATCAAGTTCAAGGTGGTATACAACTACTTCAAACAAGTTGAATTTCAATTCAACTCATTCCAATAGGTACACTCAACATTAATTTATTATAATTATCATGGTGGATTACTGATTTTAAGCAAATTTATCTTTCATTCATGCATGCCACATATCATGTTTTAATTATCCACTATTTCTAAAATTATACCTCTTATTAAACCATACACACTAAGTGAGGGCACTTAGAAAATTTAGTTGGGGGTAGGGGTATTGATGATTATCTCTTAATTTTCTTGATTTTCAAAAATTTCTACAAAATATTTCCACTATTTCATTTTCCGTTTTCAAAAGACAAAGTTTAGAGAAAAGGAAAGAAGTTTTAAGTAGTTGAATCAAGGGGCACATTTGAGTAATACAACATAAACACATAGTAGAATTGGTGTAATTAGGGTGGTAGAGCAAGAATAGAATAGAGTATAATTGTAAAGTGACTACAAATTACTGAGGCATTATAATGGGAGGTGATATCATACGTAGAGAACCAGCAACACATAACCTGCTACTGGAAGACAGGCAATGTTTGACTATCTTCTAGTGAGTTGGTTGGATGGATTATTTCTTGAAGCTTACATAATTCAATGAGGTGATGACCCAATAATTCACCAACACATTTCAAAATGATGAGGTTGTTGGCAAGAGACACTGCAACTGTCATCTAGTGTTGTCATTGATAGAAACCCTATGCATTAATAAGGTACACATATCCTCATTCAAGCTCACCGACAGATAGATTGAAAATCGACAAGGTAGAACAGAGTATTTGGTAACTCAACATTCATCAATTTATGTAAAGATTTTAGGTTACCATTTTTTTTTGTGCATCTCAGGCAATGGTTATTGGTGTATTATCTCTATTGAGACTGAAGCGCAATGGCTCATATCAATTTGCATGGGAGTTAGAAGATTCGATTGGCATATTCTCAAATTTTCTTGTATTAAGGCCGACTTCATAAATATATTAAGTCGCGGATGTATGAGAACTAATTAATTGACTATATTTATGTTTGTATATGTTTGTATGGATCCTAGCCAAGTTGTGGTTGACCATTAAGGGTACACATTATATATTTCTCAATATGTGAGCCGACAGTTATAATTTTTTTGTGTTCTATTAAAGCCGACAAAGTGTAAATAAATCCTATGTTTTGGATATATATACATGATCATCTGTATCATTTTGGTGTGTGTACACGGTGTGTTATTGTTTGAATTGTGAGTTAGAGCAAAGCAGAGGTGTGATTAAGTGCAGTTTCACTTGCGCATAAAAGATCTATGTGGTGTGTGTGAGCATAGCAGAACATAATTACAGAATCAGTCTGTAAGGTAGAAGATCTATTATTGTACTTAATCTGGAAGTGTAATCAAGAATTTTAGATTCTATCATCTCAGTTCAAATCTTTAGATGGTTTTAATCTAAACTCTTGGGTAAAAAACCCTCTTTTCTTTGACCAGTGAGCTCTAGGTAGTGTGCCTGAATGCAAGTGCTTTCCCCTTTTGTAATCTTCATTTTGAGTATACTCATAATCATAATATTGGATTGGCCATCCACCGTGGTTTTTCCCCTAACAGGGTTTCCACGTAAAAATATTGGTGTTATGGTGTTGTGTTTATTTTCTTGTTTATTCTTTATGATTGAATGTTCCTAATGCTTGGAAGTTAAAGGTTATTAAAGTTAATTTTTGCACAACACTAATTTACCCCCCCTCTCAGTGTGGCTTGTTTCCAACAGAGGCAATTTTTAGGGGTATGAAGATAGATGCATCAGAGGCAGTTGTAGCTGAAGTATATGACTTGCCAAGAGCGGGAGAGGATTTTCCATTCAGAGCGGATGCCATTGTAGCAAGAAATGAATTCTCCTTGCTAGTATAAAATATGGATTCTTCCTCACAAGGTACTGAATGATTGTCTTTGCCTTGGCCATGGGATAAAGTGGCTTCGTACATAGTTAAATACTTGACATGTGATGGGCAACAACCATTGCTATACATAGTCCATTTTAAATTGTTGAGTCATCTACACCATGGTAGGCATGTAAGTGTTCCCAAATTTTTGTACAATCTATTAAAAAGAATGTCTTATGAATATAAAAGGAAAATAAACAACTCAATATTGTGTCATTTCTACTTAGTTAAATCACTGGTAAAGAGGAGCCTTAGGATTCAATTCACAAATTTTTCTCAAGAAGACTTTCTTAATTATAACATTATTAGCAATATTCTTGAATTTCCTAATGAAGAAAATAGAGGCTGAGAAAAAATAATGGAAGAGCTTGTTGTGGCCACTCCTAAGGGATAAATACCTTCTAGTTCCCCTATTGCATCACCTACTCATAGCACATGCAAACCAAAAGAGCAAAGTTTGTAGGAAATACAACCTAAAACCTTTGTTGAGTAGCCCGCAATAGAGAGAAATCAGGAAACCCTTGTTTCAAAAAGGCCACCAAAAGGTAAAAGAGAAAGGGTGGAGGTTCTTCATCTGCACCTATAATGGGGAAAAAGAAGCCCACATAATCTAGGAGGTGATTTCATCACCTAAGAAAGAAGGGATCCATGAGAGAATCAATTAAAAAGCATAAAGAAGATGTTGTAATGGTAGAAACAGATGTAGTCTTGGAGGGGAATACCTCTGTTAATGAAACAAAAACACCAATTTTTTAGTATTTTTATTTTTCCAACACTTCTAAATCAGATTCAGAAGATATTTTTGTAGCCAAGAAATCAGGAGATCTCTAAAGAGCCCTATTTTAGAGGGTTATGAATATACAAGTGAAATGGGAAATGGGTAGTTTTTAGAGAAGGATGAGAAATTTTTTATTGAAGAGTGAAATGTTAATAAGGAATTACAAGAAGAAATGTAGAGAATGAAATAGTTGGATAATATGGTATGTTGGATTTATGGAGTTAATAGTGTGTTTGGATTAGTTTGACTCTATGTATCATGTGACTTATGATTATGCTCGCTATGCATCTGATTAGTGATGGTTATATGATGCTGCTTATGATTTAATTACTTTTATTTGATGTTTTGGTTGTTGTTTGAGGTCTTGGTGAGGGGAATGGGGTAGCATCACTCGTTTGCGAGTGCCCTGCTACACTATGATTTCCTCTCACGGTGTGTTTGTTAATTGATATATACATAGGTTGTTCGACATCTTGTTTGTTGCAGATTGCAAGTACTGAGTACCAACTCCACCTGCACTATTAGGTCTGAGCGTACGTCAAAGACCCAACATATATGATGTGGAAAATAGAGATGACAAAAGTCCCCAACCTTGCCATCATCCTCGATGAGGGTGAGTCTTTGTTTGGTAACCCATCTGTCTAGTTTGTAACCCTTGTCAGTTATCTTGTTTAATGTCTTTCATCATTTGGTTAATTGGTGAAGCCATGTTTATTTTGTAATTATGTTTTTTAATGTGTGAGGGTAAATTAAATATTTAAAATGACCTTGTTAAATCAGTTAATTAAATTGAAAATTGATTACAAGGCAATTTAAATAAATTTGGAAATTAAAATAATAAGTAAATTAATTAATTTTATGAAATATAAAGTATATGGTTTATTAATAAATAATTATATTATATTATTTTTTTAAATGTATTGTTAAAATGGTATTTAATAATAATTGATAATTTATTATCATGAAAGGATAATTATTTAAATATGGAAAAATAATGTTTTAAATTATATCTTGTAATGATTGATAATTTTATTATCAAAAGAGTTAATTATTTAAATGTGGGAAAGTATTTTATTTTTTTTAAATAAATAAAGAAGATATTATTTTCAAAACTAAGGGTGAAAACACAGTTAATATAGAAAAAATGAGGTGTGTGCACATGCATGACTCCAAACTGATTTTTTTTCAAATCGAGAAACTTGCCCTTATCGTTGATGTTTGTTTTTGAAAACTCTTCTCTGTTTTTTTTGTATGGTTGGTTTTGGATTTTTGGGAGAGTTAGTTTTCATTGTTGAAAAAGAAAACTTTGCTCTGAAAATAATTTTGGAAAAGAAAATTACAGTTGTTTTTAGTTTTGAAATGGTTTTCGAGTGCAATATTTTTTGAAGGTGATCAAGTTTTGGGGAAGGAAATTGGGATTGCGAAAGAGTGATCTTCAACATCTTCAAGCGAAGAATCTAGGTTGTTCATGGATTTTCTTTTGTAGATGTTTTGTTTCCAATAGATCCATCTGGTATTTGTATGGGTGTTTGGTTATCTTGCTCTCAACCATTCACTTGGTTCTTAATTGTTTCTTTAAGAGTTTGATACCTACCTTTACATCACCCCATTTTACGGTATTGAATTCCATCCATTTTAATTTTGCTCGATATATCTTTGCTACCCTTCATGGTATTGGATAGTTACATCCTTTTATGTAAGCCGCCTCATAATAGTTACTCGAAGAGATTACTATAGGGCATTTATGTTCATCCTTTGTAAATTTTTAATCCTTTTTAACAATTTGAATTCATTTGATAGAATCTTATTGCTTTGTCTAGCAGTTGCATGTTTTATAGTTTATTGTTGATGCAACTCAGATTGGCATTGATATAATCTCATAAGCTTTGTTCCCTTAAACAATTCATTGTTTTATTTTTCGCATCAATTTCTTATTTTGGTCAATACATTACTACTGCCATTGATGCATATTGTGGTGAATATTTTGGTTGTGGCCAGTAATGTAGTGTGAGTAATCTTTCAAATCATTTCATTTGTGTTATCTCAAGCTCTCCATTCTTTTGTTTATAGGGGTTACCCATGCGTTGATTCCCCCCTCTTTAGACTTGTGTTTACCTTATTGGAGAGTGAACAACATTTCTATAGTTGTTTAGTTTCACCATATTGGTTTTTCCTTCATTCTTTGGTAGGCTTGAACTCACCTTTCTTCACTTTTGTTCTTCTTCCTTGCTGCCAACGTAACCCTCTTCCTGTTCCTAATGTGGTCTCTTTTGAATTAGGTTCTTATTCTTTTTTTAAGGACTGGTTACTATATGTATCGATGGGTTGTGGATATGATTGCAATGGTCGCAAGTGATTAGGGTAGGCGCCTTAGCATTCTTCCAGCTGCATTTTCTTGAATCAACCCCTTCTTCCCACTCGTTTCATTTGGTATGTTTCCATTTTAAATATATATATATATATATGTAGGTAGTTTTTTTGTATGCCAAATTGAATAAGGATTCGATTTGTTATTTATGACAACAAAATACTTTATATTTATCAGATTTAGTATAAGTTTGTTTTTTTAATCAAATCAACAAGGTATTCAAATCATATTTATTTATCTTTATGTTTCTATATATATATATATATATATATATATATATATATGTATATACGGTCATCTATGATGATATATACATGTATATATATGTGTGTGCATATGAATGTATTGCAAATATAATTACAAAGGAAATTTGTATGTATAAGTAAACTCGTGAATTAGATTAAAGAATAAATTTATGTTTGCTAAAATGGGTTTTGATATTTATAAAATATGACCCTAGAGTTTCAATAATCAATTAAATAATTTCCTAATGAGTGTTTAAATAGAATGCAATGGATTATTAAATGGTTCTTTATAGTTTGTTCACATTGAATGTGTTAGAGAAATGAAATGATGATTGTAATGTTCTTTGAAACTTATTACTTATGATGTGTTAGTGAAAATTAAAAGATGATTTAAATGGTGTCATGTTGATGTGCCTCTGTCTCGAGTTGATTTTTCTTGGAGGAGATTATTAATGTTGAGATTTTTGTGTTGGAAACCATTATGCTTGATTTACCCTCAGCTGTGAGTTCTTGGGTAGTCGATTTTAGGTTTCCAAAGGTGGGGGAAAAACGTTGGTTTATAATTGGTTCTCCTTTTTGGTTCCTTTTGATTTGTTACTCTTGTGTGTGATTGAAGTTTAGTGGGTTTTAGCCTTGCACTTGGAAGTTTCTTTATTATGAAGTTCTAGCATGGGATGGTGCATGCCTCACATGGTGTATTTACTTATTTTGGCTTGTGCCGTTTGTGATTATGATATTTTGTTGCTTGTAGGAGTGTGGCTTCCCACAGGGGCCGGAACCCTAAGTGGTATCCAGGGTAACTAGTTTGGAAGTTGAGTTAATTAAGTGACAATCTAATAAATAGTTAGGGGGTGGTTAGTAATCACTCTAACAAAAGATAATGTATGCCCTCTCATGACTCAAGCGCTCGTTTAGGCTTGAGATGAGACAAGAAGGCCTAGAATGGAAATCAACTACCTTGTCTTCAAGAAAGGTAAGTTGATTCCGCATGTGTAAGAATGGGGTCGGGGATCGGTTGAGGTCACCAAGGTAACCCTGGATGGCGGTTGGTACCTAGGAAGATCGCATTGGGTAACTCATATCGAGCCATGCGATGAAACACTTCCATTTAGCAACCTGTATGTTTGTAGTTTCTCCTTGTTTTTCTTGTACCGCTGGAAGTGGTTGATCTTATGTTTTGTCTTGTTGTCTTTTGGTTGTGGAGTCTTGTTAGCCTTGTTCACTTGACTATTTTATGTGGCGGGTCATTTTGTCATCTCCTAGCATGGGGGTGGACCTTAGGTCCACATGGTCAGGTGGAACGTGTTATGCACTCCATTGGGTTCCCCACCGACGATTGTGATGCATAGAGTTGTACCGATTGTACTGGTTCCTGAGCTTTCCAGTGTTGGGGGCAGTTTTGGTGCTATGACCTATATTCATTTCTGATGTTTCTTATTATGTAATTATGGAATCCTTCTCGTTGTTATAAGGGAAGTTTGTTGTAACATGTATTGGTTATCCCATGTATGGGTATGGTGTTGCATCTTTGGTTCACATTCATTGCACTTATGTGGTGTTGTATCTGTGAAAATATTTATAATCATGTGATCTTTGGATTCGATGTGTATCCTTATGACAAATGTAATAGATGTATTTTTTGGTATTATCATGTGATCACTTATGTATACTTATGTATGGCTATGGATGTATGTACATTGTTATTTTCTTATATAAAGGGTTTTTAAATGAATTAATGTGCATAGTTATCATCGTTAATGGTTTCGTGTTATGTTAGAAACATTTGTAACATAATGCAGTCATGTCACCCCAGAGGACTAGTTAGATTTTGTATATGCATGATTTCAGTATTAGAATTATATGATGTTTTACATTTCATGTTAGTTTTACCTTTTAAAAAAAATTGTGCAGTAATTTTTTTGATGTTATGTCGTCCTTTGGGGTGTGTGTGGCGGGGCGTTACGGGGATGACTTCTTTTTTGGTGGTGGTCCTTGTAGATTGGGTTTTATCTTATACCATCTTTTCTTTCAGTCTATCTAGGATCTGGATGTGGTGTATTTTTTTATGACTATGGTCATTTGGTATTCTTGTTGTACTAGCTAAGTTTCTCTTGAATAAAAAAATTCACCATATTTTAAAAATAAAAATAAAAATAACTATCAATGATATGCTAGTTCAAAAAAAATGGATAAACAAGTATCCTATATTTTATTACGTAGTAAAATCATTATTTTTTAGGACACAATACAATTATCATATAGTTTACATTTATTTTTACCCATTGCACATTAAATGATGTGATTGTTAAGAACAACAACCTTAGATTAACATGGGTGTGGGTGTTTTTAAGTTCATGAACCAAATTCCTCTTAAAGTTTATATCTATATGTTCATGGCTATCATAGCTAACAAAACCAACATGTACATTAAAATTGAAAATATATAAATTGATACTCATAAAGAAATCAATCAATTAGGCAATAATAAGGGGTGTAAAATGATGGCACGAATGACATCTTCTTTTTTTGTGCCTTCCCCAACAATCTATGTTGTCCTTCTTGAATCCAAAACCTTTTAAAATTTTCCCCCTCCCACAAAGCCAGATGGCACTACGAGAGAGGTGTGCCTTGAATTTTGTTATGTTAGGGTTTGTTCCCCTGGTCGAGTGGCAATGTGGGTTTCATTAGTCAAATTTGCCTCTTTCCCTTTATTTTTCTATTCACAGGCTTTTGACCCCACATCATCTATTGGTTGTTCTGATGGCAAGAAAGGTGGAAATGTTGGTGTAAAGTGTCCAAACTACAAGTTTATGCTAGATTTTGGGGGTTTGGGTTTGACTTTTATTCCCCCCTCTCACGATGGAGCAAATCAAAACCATTTTTTAATCCACCTTTCTTTGGATGCACTAGAGGTTTGTTTGGACAGTGTCGCTGGTGATAGAGAGTTCTACTTACAAGCTTGTGCCCTTGTCTGTAGATTCACAAAGGTATGGAAAAAATTAATTGATCTTCATTCATGGATAAGCACAAATTCGAAATATTATTTGGGGGAAGAAATTAGTATATATCCATGTGCAAAATATTTTTTTATACTAGAGGTTGATTCAATAGAAGATAGAAAAATGATTCCTAATACTGGGCCTTGGTTTTATCAAGGAGATTTCTTTAGCCTTTATGTGGGTTTGGTTACTTTACCTTCCATTACTGTTTTGGTAAACTAATTGTTTGAAGGTGATTTGCAATGGGCTAGGCAAGTATCATAACATTTCAAAGGAAATTGTAAATTATGAAAATTCAACTATTGCATGTCTTTGTCAAAATGGATGTTACAAAAGGGCTTTCAGTTGATATTTTTCTCAAAGTTCGTAAAAGATGGTGGCATCAACCAATAGACTATGAAAAAATTACTTTCAGATGTAGAAGATGTTTCACAATTGAACATGCTACTACACAATGTGGCAAGGGTCAAACTAATGAAAGCAAGCCATCTTGGTGGGATAGTGTGGAATCCCATCACTATGTGATTTCTTCCTCTAAGGAGAATGATGTTGTTCCTCCCCCTATGTTTCAAGAAAAGGTTCCAAGCTTGTTGCATCCATCTCAAGAGGTTGCGCCTGATAAGAAATCAATCATGATGGCTTCTCCAACCCCTCCAGAGAAAATAGATTCACAACAAAAGAACACTAAAATTTCTTCTATTTCTTCAGTTGTAGGTGTTAGTAATGAAAATTTGAAAGTGGAAAACAAAAAAGATCCTCCTAAAACTGAACAAGAGTGGATAGAGGTGAAGAGAAATCAAATGCCAACAATAAAAAAAAAGCATCTCATGACACTAAGATCCTCTGAAAAAGTGGAAAATGTGTAATACATTATATATAATCTTGGGATGATGCAAAATTTAGTCTAAAATATGTAATTTGGAACTTCAAAGTAATAGAAAGAGCATTATCCTCTTTAATATCAATTTGCCAAAAAAAAGGGTGTAACTAAAATAGATGTGGGTTATCTACTATCTCAATCCATAACTAGAAATAAAATAATTTATATATCTCATAAAGTTTTCATAGTCATATGGCTCCTATAATCTAATTATTAATTGATTTCCTTTATTTGACTCATTAAAAAATTGTTAGTAGAGAACAAAATCCATATCTAAGATGGGTTTATATCTCTATATGAAAAATACTCACTGTATACACATAAAAATGGTCTGGAGCACAAATTAATTAAATACGAGTGATTTAATTAATTAATCTTAATTCTTTTACTTATATAAATAAATTGATAAATTTATTTGTATAGTTCACCTCTTAATTCTTCTATTCCAAAATCATATTCCCTCTTGAATTACAAATTTAAATAATTTTTTATTTGATTATTTCCCTTCCTAAATTAAATTTGAATTTTTAATTCAAATTTGTCACATTTCTCCATAATTCCATAACTTCCTCCAACTCACCCTCCACGTCATCACATGTAACATGATCTCTTTTATTTCTAATTTCTAAATTAGAAATATTCATCTAACCTCCTAACCTCCTTGGAGACACATGGCTCCTCTTTCTAATTGATGCTCTTTGACACTTGGATGATTTGCCCTTCCAAATGGAGCAGCCTCCATGAATTCCTCCAACCTCTTTGTGCTCCACCGTTGATTTCTCAGGATCACGATCTCAACTGTCCATCTTTGCCACCTCATCTAAGGCTTGGAAAAATCTATAAATAGGAGATCATTCTACAACTTTTCAACAAGGATTTGATCATAAAATTATGTTGCAGAAATTCTTTTAGCAATTGAGAGCATTTGCATAGTATTTTAGTTTAGGATTTAGCATTTAGTTCATATTAGTGTTATCATGGAAATTTTAGCTTTAACATCTTAATTGTTGCATTTTCATACAACATTTCATTTAGATTACATCTCATCACATCAATCATCTTAGCATCATTTTGAATACAATAGCAGTATATCATATCATTTAACATTGCAATCAAAATACCAAAAACATGTAGATGTAGGCATATAGTCTTGCATTTCATTATATAGCCTCTCGTTTCTTAGTTTTCCATCTGATAAATTCATGTGCAACACCTAAATAAATCTAAGACCGTGAAGTCTAAGGTTGTCAAACTGCAAGAAGAAATTGAAGCAGGACACCAATCTACACTGCTCAATTCGTTGTTATCTCCTCTTATTAAGCACCCAAGGAGAGCATGTTGCTCTCCTCGGGTCCAATGAAGATTCTATCATGGAATGTCAAGGGCATTAATGCCCCTGAAAAATGTGCCCGCATCAAACGCCAAATTTATGGATGTAGTGTAGATGTAGTCCTTCTTCAAGAGACCAAATTTTCAGAAGTTGTATTTAAGCAGACAATTCAGAAATGGCAGTTGTGGCAATCTACTCATTCCCCTGCCCAAGGAGCCTCATGGGTCTATCCGTTCTTTGGAATCCAAAGCAAGTATCGTTGGTTATCCTTCATATGGAAAATAATTGGCAATTGTTTGAAGTAACAAAATTTGATACCAAACTTTGGCTCTTTAATATTTATGGCCCCACGCCTACAAGTGAAAAGAAGCATCTTTGGGATCAACTTTCTTAGGTTTTTCTGTCTCTGGGTGATGGAAAAGTTATCCTGGCTAGAGGTTTTAATGCCATTCCCTCAGTTCAAGGTAAAACTGGGGGGAAAATGCCTGCAAGGGTTATGTCTGACTTTAATTCTTTCATTAATTCCATTCCTTGAGGGATATTTTACCAATAAATGGCAAGTACACTCGGACAAATCAGAGGTGTGGTTTCCTTCAAATTGCAGTAAGGCTTGATCAATTCCTGCTTTCTCCAAATTGGTTCGGTATGTCTTTTAATCTGGTCTCTGAGATTCTACCTTTTCCTGATTCTGACCACTATCCAATTTCCCTCTCCATCGTAAATATCCCTTCTTCTCCTCTGAAATCTTTGTTCAAATTTGAGAGCATGTGGTTTAGACATCCTAATTTTGTGGATTTGATACGACAATGGTGGATTTTTGCTCCTTTTGCACCTGGGTCAATGATGTTTAGATTATGGTTGAAACTGTTACATATTAAACATCAGCTCCAAAGATGGAATAAGGAGTCCTTTAGAAATATCTTTCAACAAAAATAACTGATCCGTAAGGAATTAGAAGTTATTCATAACAAAATTATTTAGCAATGTTTGGATGCAGTGACATATGAAAAGCAAAAAAGTTTGCAAGTAGAATGGAAGGAGCAATTTGCAAGAGAAGAAGCCTATTGGAGGCAGAAATCATGGGAACTATGGCTTAAGGAAGGGGATAAAAACACTAAGTACTTTCACACCTCTACTCAGATCAAAAGAGCCACCAAGGTGGTTCAGGTGATAAAATAAATTCCATCGGGTAACTGGCTTACAAAGAAAGAAGATATTAAGAAAGAATGTGTTAGGTTCTTCTCAGATCTTCTATCTGCCCCAAAGGATAGCATCCGCCAAAATGAAGAGGATGCTGATGACATGTTGCAAGAAGTCTCAGCCCTTATCTCTATTGAGGACAATGAATAGTTATTGAAGCCATTCTTAATTGAGGAGCTCAGAAAGGTAGTATTCTCTTTTCCTCCTGATAAGGCCCTAGGCCCTGATGGCTTCACTACTCTTTTCTTTCAAAAATGTTAGGATATTGTGTGCTTTGATCTTCTATGGGCCCTAGAAGAATCGTGCAGATCTTTATATTTGCTTAAGTAGTTTAATGTAACTAACATTGTTATTATCCCTAAAGTTGCAAATCCTTCCTCATTTGCAGAGTACAGACCAATTTCTTTGTGCAATACAATTTATAAGATTTTTTCAAAGGCAATTTACCTGAGGTTACAATTGTAGACACCTAAATTTGGACACTTCATTTGTCCAAATTTACCCCTTCTTCATCTAAATATCCCCTTATCCTCATTAATTAAGTAATAACACTATTATTTAATTAATACCTCTAAAGTTCCTCTAATCCCTAAGGTATCTAGTTAAATAATTAAATACCTTACCCCTTTAATTCCCCTCTCATCAAATGAATTAAATAAATATGACATTTATTTGATTCTTCACATGTCACATCCTTCACTTAATCTTAATCAACCTCTTAATCTCTTCATTAGGTATGTGCACATGCCTAATCCTTGATTAGGATGTGTCACATCCTCCAAATTTTGCAAGTTGGCTTCTAATCCTTATTAACCACTAATTATCTTCTAATTACTGATCAGTTAAGCCTAATCAGTACCTTGGTCAACTCTCCCCATCCCCCGAGGAATTTTTAATTCCTTTTTATTCATCCAAGGCTCCTCTCTTCCCCATGTGAATTTTTAATTCACTTTTATTCCTCCAGGGAATCTTCTCTTCCCCATGCAAATTCTAGAACTTTTGACTTGTCACTTCACATGTGCTAGTCTTCTAGAATCTTTGACTTGTCACATCACTCACATGTGGCAAGTTCCCTCCTTTTTGGGAACCTTGTCTTATCCATTAGATTTTTCCAATCATGTGAATTTTTAATTCACTTTTATTCAAACAAGATTCTCCTCTTCCCCATATGATCATTGAGAGGTCACATCATCCTTTTTCCAAGGTACTTGTCCTTCCTCCACATCATGTACCTTTCTTCCACCTCACTTCCACATCATCTTATCCTAAGCCATCTCACATTCCACATGCCAAGATGTGAGGACTTGTGAGTCTTCAACTCACCATAGCCCTCCATCTTGGCCTTGTTGATTTAATCTCAACCGTTGAATTCTCTAGAGAATTCAAATCCCTCTATAAATACCCCCTCCTTCCTCTCATTTTAGAGAATTCGACTTTTGCTACCAAACTCTTGCAAATTTTTCATTTGAGTATTTCTTTCCTTCACCATAGTAGTTAAGTTCACCATTACCATGTCCCCATTCATCTTGCATATCACCTTGCATATTTGATCTCACTTGCCATCCAAAGAGCACACAAAACATTCAAATATCAAGGGCCAACCAAGGAATAAGCAACATGAAGGTATAATCACTTTTTATTTTATTTCATTTTGTTCCCTTGCTCATCATTCCTTAGGCTAATCTTGAGGTGTATTTCTTGTGTTGTTCCTTTTAATGCATTATTAGTTAGTTTTGCATCTTAGAATAGGTTAGAACATTTAAGGGATCACAACAACCATTAATTCCAAAGATAATTTCACAAGAATAGGGGGGATTTTTCCCGGGCAAAGAAACTTATGAAGGTGCAATTTTGGCTCATGAAACCCTCCACTCAATTATAGCTAGAAAATTCCCTGCTATCATAGTTAAACTTGATATGATGAAGGCATATGATAAGGTCAACTAGGGCTTCTTGCGGAAAGTCCTGATCGAATTTGATTTTTTTTCAAAATGGTGTCATTGGATTAAAAATTTCCTATTAGGTACCAAATTCTTAGTTATTATTAATGGATCTCCTTCTAGTTTCCTTAGTTCCTCTCAAGGTGTAAGGCAAGGCGACCCGTTATCTCCCTTCCTTTTTATCATTATGGTAGAAGCTTTAAGTATATCTATTAGCAGAGTGCATACTTTGGGCTTATGGAAAGGTATTTGAATTGAAAATACAGATATGGCAATGACTCATTCATTGTTTGCAAATGACACAAATTTATTCAGGATTGCATCTTCAGTTGAAGCTTGTAAAATTAAGAAGGTCCTCAATAAATACTCTTCAGCTTCAGGTTAGAAAATTAAAGCCTCAAAGTCTAAAGTTCATATCCTAAACACATCAGAGGAAAATGAAAAAAAAATTCTCAGTATCCTTGGTTTTCAGAAAGCATCCTTGCCATGTTCATATTTAGGGACTCCTTTCTTTGCGGGCCCAAATAAAGCGATGTACTGGGAAAAAGTAATTGAGCGGATCAAATCTAGAATTTCAGCTTGGAAAGCTAGATGGCTTTCTTTAGCTGGTTGAATCCTCTTAGTTAAATTTGTTCTCTCCTCAATTCCAAATTATTTCCTGGTAGTCCTTAAAGCACCAAAGGTAGTCATCTCTGAAATTGAAGGTTTGATCAGATCTTTCATTTGGAAAGGAAACATGGATGACAATAAGAAGGTTCATCTAATCTCACTTAAAGCCATGGATAGTGGGAAAGCCCAAGGGGGGCAAGTATTATGAACCTTTCAATTCACAATAAAGCATTTGGTGTGAAACTTTCTTGGAAAATGTATGTGAACCCACAAGCCAAGTGGTGTCAAATAATGCAGGGAAAGTATCTTGACAATGTTAACCCCACAAGGATTTTTACGGTTGCAAATCCCCCAAAGGGGTCGGCCATTTGGAATTTTGTGATCTCTTGTAGAAAGTTGATTTGTTCATACATTACTTGGGAGGTTAATAATGGTTTGAGTGTAAACTTCTGGTTGGATTCCTGGAATGGAAATACTCCCCTTCAAAATATTCTAGATCTTTTCCCCACAATGGATTCCTTGCGTAATTTGGATACGTGGGGGGATAATCTTTTAAACTATGTGCACTCGACAGACTCCATCATAGGAAAGGTTACCTGGAAGCGAATTTTGTTTCCTTTTCTCTCTCTCGGTTAGTGCAATTCTCTTCAAAGAATTTTGGATGCAAGGTTAGTTTATCTCTCTTCAAAACTAGATAAGTTATTGTGGGCACCTTCTAAAGTGGGCAAGTATACGGTTAGCCAGGGCAACAAGGTATTAAATCACGATTCATGTCATCTTTGTCCCCAAAGGGCTTTTTCCTTCTGTTGGGATAATAAAACACTCCCCAAGGCAGGTTGCTTTGCATGGTTGGCCTTGAGGAATTGAATTCTAACCAGTGACCAATTGGTCAAGTTAAGAATCGTGGATCCTTTTATGTGCCCTTTATGTTATGAGGTTCCTAAGCATGTTGATCATTTGTTTGCTCACTATCCTTTTTCACAAAAATGTTGGGGTTTCATTCTCAGTAAGATCAATCTTTACATGCCTCTTCCAAAATCACTATGGGATCTTTTTCAGTCTTGGTCGTTACTCTACAAGTCCTCCTTTTTCACTTGAATTTGGAGAGTGATATCTGCTACTGTTATTTGGAATCTATGGTGAGAACGAAACTTAAGAATTTTCAAAAACTTTTCCCATCAGGTAAATGTTGTCATTACTAAAATTGAGAACACAATTTCTAAATTAGTCAATTCCAACACTAGAGAATACAAAGACAGTGGTTCTTCTTTCACCAACTGGGATAATTCCATTCTACAGAATTGGTTGCAGATAAAGTTGCCTTTCCCAGGTAGCCTGTTGCAATCAAAGTTAGGTCAAATTGATAGAAATCAGGTAAAATGGTCCGCTCCTCAAAAGGACTTTGTTAAACTAAACTTTGATGGTGCATCTAAGGGCGATTCGGGTGAATCGAGGGTCAGGATTTGCTTCTGTGATCACCAAGGAAAAGTTTTAGCTCTGAGATCCAAATATCTTAACAAAGGCTCTAATAACTTAGTGGAAGCCAAAGCACTGGTACTAGGTTTGGAAATGGCATTAGAATTGGGACTTGAAAACATTCATATTGAAGGGGATTCGTTATTGATAACTAATGCACTTAAATAAAAAATCATCCACAATTGGTCTATCAAGTACATCCTTCAAAGGGCTTGGGATATCCTTCAGCATTTCAAAAATTATTCAATTTCTCACACTTTTAGGGAAGGAAATTCTTTGGCAGATTATTTAGCATCCATGGGCAGTGTAAATCAGGAAATGAGTATACCTTCTGACTTTTTTGTACTACCCAATTACCCTAATTTAGTTCATTGGATTGAACATGATGCTTGTCACTTCAAGTAAATTTCATTGGCCAAGCTTGAAAATCTTTGGTGGCATTTATATGGTCGGATTTTGGAAAATTCTTGATACTACCGCTATTCCAATCTAAAATTGGCATCTTGTGTTGATCTTCTTCTGGTTCTCACCCTACTTCATCACATTTTTGGTATTTATTCTGCCTAGAAAATGCAATTGGCCTCAATACTTTGGGATATCATCATGTGCTCCAATATTCTGTGAGAATTTTCCAAGGATCTGATGGGACAAGCCACACCTTCATCCAAAAACTTATGGTGGCTTGGATTTGGCTACCTATTTTTTCGTTGGCTAATGCTTATCGAATGTTGTCATGTGTACTTGATGGTATTTCTTGGGATCCAAGATTCTTATGTGATGGTACTCTGTTTTAATTCCCGATGGTTGTAAATCCTTCATTGTATGGCTAATCGAATTGAAAGATGAAACTCATTTACTTTGATGTCATATGATATTGATGCCTTCATTAATTGCTATTTGGCGAAGGCTTTTGTGTTACTTTATATTTGGTATTTTCATCAATTTTGGGTACCTTCCTCCAAGAAGCTCTTTTGGTGTTCATTACCACTTCAATATCAAGTATTCATAGGTGGCTCAATAAATCTCTACGAAAGCATGGCACTCCACCCATGGAAATTTTGTATCAATTGCCCCATCCAGGCCTAGGAAAGACCACTCGAAGATAACATCTCCTAGGTTTTTTTGAATCGCATTTTCAAAATGAGGAGTATGCATGAGGAGGATGCAATGTGTTCAGTTCTGGGTAAGGAAATCACTCGTCCAGAAGCTCAAATGGCTTTGTTTCCTTCACAGGTGCTCTTTATTTTTCTGTCAAATATTATGGATTTTCTTCAGCCGCTGAGGGATTTAGAGCAAATTGTCTCTAAATTTGTAAACCCTCAATTCTACAAAAAGAATGATTTGTTGCCTCTAGCCCAAAAGTATAATTTGTTCATAGGGGAGGGATATGTTGGTGGCCTATTCCCACATGATCACCTCAAAGATATAGCAGGCTATGAGGAGATTTTCGAAGCTATTCGACTGGGGCTTCAACTTGGTAATGATTATGTCTTGTTGTCAGCACTAAAGAAAAATGAAAACAAGTTCTCTGGTTCTCTATCGGCCAAAATCAAAGAAAAATTCTACGCAATCTCCTTTCTGCAAGATTTTGTTCCAAAACCTCCGCTTTGTCAGCACGCAATGAGAAATCTTCAAGTGAAATTAGAGTTTGTGACTCTTGTGCATAGAATTGAGCATGTTGAGCCCATTTTTCACTGTGCCTCCTCCTCGCATTTGGGGGTTTTGACTGTTAGGGAGCCAGGGGCTCATGCAAATGCTGAAGTCCCTTGTCATGGGCCTGAATCACATTTTCCCAACATGCATCGTGCGGACATGGTGGTGCAGGACAAGGCATCATCCTGTGCAGATCGCATGATGGAGTAGCCCAGAAGTTGGATGGAAAAACTTGTTTTTTGCAGTGTTTTGATCTGGTTAGGGAAATCCATCTCAGGTTTAATTTTTTTTTTGAGTCCCTAACTGTTCCGAGGTGGCACTACTATAACTAAATTGTAGTTTTTGTATTTTCATCCCATTTAAGGGATAATTTTGTACTCGTATGGGCTATAACCAGAGGTTTTCTTCCTGGTTCTTTCGTACCGGTATGCCCTTTAAACCAAGTCTTATGTAAATATTTTATCTAATTTAATATATTATTGTGGCTTGTCCACATTGTTGAAAAAATAAATAAATCTGAGAGCATGAATTAAAAGATCCCTGAGAATAGAGGACAATGTAACGATTTTGAATGAATAGTTATAGCAATTGGTTTTGTTATTTCAATTTCATTAATGTAATACATTTCATTGGTGTGTGTGGTTAATTTTATCTTTCCGATACACATATGGGCATTCATCAATATCAATACAACCATCTCCACAACCCAAGACTTTGTTCGATGGAAATTCATAAGGGAAAGTACCATGGAAGAATTTGAAGACAAGGATGTGCTCAACTGGATTTACAAAGATGAAGATGAATCTGCATCGACATCTACCACAACAACCATTAGTATTCTAATTGATCTATATGGAAAAGGTTTCACCATCTTGGAAAAGATGGGTTACGAAGGTAGTGATCCTATTGGGAAAAGAAAGGAGGGTATCGTAGAGCCTATTCAATTGATCACTAAGAATCCAAAAGATAATATGGGATTGGGTTACAAAGAAGAATCCATAGGAGGAAACAAAAGAAGAGGCCACCAAAAGGGTTGTTGAACGAATCCTACAATTGCAAGCTAGTGATGCTTATGAAATTGATTCTAATGAGTATGAGTGGGATTCATTGCCTAAAGAATCTTGTCATGATAAATAAATTGATGTTATACAAAGGTATGCACCCACGCTTATGGAGTGACAAGGCTCGGGGTCTAGACCCCTTGAATATGGATCACAACCTATTGATATCTCTAGTGAAGACGATCAGACTCCTAGTGAGATAAACCATTTAGAGGAGAGTAACATCATAGACCTCGATCTTGCTATTGCATAACAAAAATATTTTTATGTTCTAACCCTCACCACTATCGATCTTGACCAACCTAATGATCCCTTGTCGTTACTCCAACCCAAACTTGTCATTTGGGACCAAACCATGCCTCTAGATATCCCAGTTTTTGCGGATGACAATGCTATTGTTAACTATCTTTGCGTTGACAACCCTAAAACACTTTCCATCCATGGGACTCATAAAAAAGTTGAGAATCAGGGGAGTGTGAAATCTACTAGCTGCAAAATAAATAATGAAAATAGATCTAATGGTGAAAACCATTCTATGACAACATTATATCGTGAAAAAGTCAAAATAAAGAGCGTATCTAACGACAAAAACCTCTCTAAGGTGCTGAAGGATGGAAGATTTGACACTCTGCCAAAACATTACCATGAGATATCTTCAACGCTAGTAGAATCTACATAGCCTATCAACATCGACACTCCAGACAAAGTAAAAAATCTGCATTTAGCGACATCCTTACTGAACAAGAGAATCCAAGCTTTACCAAACTCTTTGAAGAAAGGCAAGTTAACTTTGCTTGGTCTTATATGGATATGCCTGGGATTGATCCTGAACTGATCATGCACCATTTGTCTCTTCCCTTGGGAGTAAAACCAATAAAGAAAAAGTTAAGAAAGATGCACCCTCACATTGCCTTGCTAGTCAAAGTAGAATTGAAAAAATTGTTGAATGCAGGATTTATCAGACCAATGGATTATGTCAAGTGAATTTCTAACATTGTATCAGTATCTAAACTAGATGGCAGCATTAGGATTTGCACAGACTTCATATATTTGAATAAGGCTTGTCCAAAATATGATTTTCCAATGCCAAACATTGATATCATAGTGGATATGACAACAGGACATACAATTTTTTCGCTCATGGATGGCTTCTCAGGATACAACTAGATAAAAATCACACCAAACGACCAAGATAAAATAGGTTTTACCTATCCAAGGGGTACTTTCTATTGGAATGTCATGCCTTTTGGGTTGAAGAATGATGCAAGAAGGGGTGTCAAACACTTAACAAACACATTAGGAAGGGTACCACCCAAATTTCAAATTCCCAAGTCCGTATCTTTTCATTTTTTTAGCTTCCAACTAGGCATGTTCTAGTAGTTCAACAGACTCTATTTTTGGACCTTAACTCCTAAACTTCCCAAAGGACTTCCCAATTGGATGAATATTCCAGATACCCTTTTGAAAGTTATATGACATATCCCAACTGTACTAGGGAATATTTTGGAACACTTACAAGAACTAGCACCTACACCGTTGTCCTTGGCTTAGAAATAGGTCACTTTTACAAAGGGAGTGGTTGATAAACTTTCCCTTTCACCCTCTTTTGAATTGTAAAAAACTATTAAGGTTGTCAAATCACAAATTTCACCATTGGTTTGTAGGTACAAGTCACTTTTCCTACTAGACCACCATACCCTCACTTTCCTTTCAAAAACCCAAGGGTTTATTCAAACTCCAATCTCCCAGAAAAATTTAATCAAACTAATGCATCTAACAAATCACTAATACCCTGCATAAGGTCATTTTATCATCATACAGTCTGTCCCATCACCATTTTATCAGAACCCTATCTCAATACCTCATTTTTCACTTGGAAAAGTGCCCTATTTGACCCTAGGTATCATCCCAGACCAAGCAACTTGCTTCCCTTTATTCCTCAAAACATCCCAAAGCCTATCCTACCATCAAAAATTTCAATCCACCGAGCAACAGGTTAGGACAGTAGGTGGATTGACAAATACATCCTTTAATTTATTATCAAAACCTTAACACTGTGATAACTGGTTGCTACAGAAAAGATTGAAAAGCTACCACAAACCTGTATGTTAGACTCTCAAAATGGATTCATT
The DNA here is from genome assembly GCA_007115665.2 of Sequoiadendron giganteum. Lineage (NCBI taxonomy): Eukaryota > Viridiplantae > Streptophyta > Pinopsida > Cupressales > Cupressaceae > Sequoiadendron > Sequoiadendron giganteum. Next base: position 496,952,374 of record CM021101.1, read on the forward strand.
GAAAATTCAAAACATTCCACAATAGAATACCATGAGCTTCAAAACATTTATTGACAGTACGGGCCTGTCTAGACACGGTAAAGTTTAGGAAATCAGAAAATATACAATAACAACGTTGTATTATTATTGGAGTCTTTAGTACAACATCTAATCACCCCTCTTCGAGCCATGGAAAGGCTTTATATAACATTTACAATTGATTTCCAACTTCCCCAATGCCTATAACGGCCACTTGAACTTCTATGACTGTTCACATTCCATTAAGTTGCACTTTTGCCATTTATTGCATGACAACATTGCAATTTTTAATAATTAACAAAAATGACTCAAAATTTCCCCTCATTACAATGAAAAATGGTCTTTATTAGACCTTATTTAACATAAACAAAAGATCTAACACCCTAGACTCAACTACCAACACCCAGTTGTATTTGACCATATCAAATTTGGCAGTATGGTTGTAGGTGCTCTTGCACCATACAACCCCACTAGAAAAAACTCATGCCTCATGAGTTGAGGCTGGTACCAACTCCTCCAAGCTTCAAACATATTCCATTAGTTTGAAAATCCCTTCCATTGGTCCATATACTGAAATCTTGCACTGTACCCTGCACCTTCAACTTTGTTTAAGCTTGAATGTGGCTTCATTTTTGTCATCAGACTTGATAATGGTCTCCCACCTATTCCTTGATCAAATCCTACTTGTACTCCTTCTTCTATACCTGCAAAAAAACCATTGTTATCAACCCCCTTATCTAACTTCACTTTTATGGCTGCTTCACATTTGTATCTGATCTCTTGTCCATTCTTCATTGTCCCATTATCATCTTTCCTTATCACTGTTATGTCAGACCTTATATACATTGTACCTACAGATTTAGTCAATTTCTCAACTTCATTTACAACCACAGGACACTCAATGGTCCCTACCATCACACTCTCTTGCTTTGTCACTATCAAGTTACCTTGCAACCCTGCATTTACCTTTACGTCTGTTGTCCCTGTGTTCTCAGTCTTAGGTCTGATTGCAACATTAGTCTTCTTGTTTTCCTGTACAACATTTATCAATTCTTTCTTGCCACACATTATTACCTTTGCCTTACCCTTGACATCCTTCATAAGTGGAGTGAAAACAAACTTGCACCCATCTTTCATTATTGTATAGGTGTTTTCTCTGCCATCATATACGGCCCACCTATCATATTGCCAAGGTTTACCTAGGAGTAGGTGACTGCAATCCATGGGAATAATATTACAAACCACACTATCTTTATAGTCTCCAATATATAAATCTACCACTTCTTTCTCATTGACCAACAATGATTGCCCATCACTCAACCATGACACCTTGTAAGGCAATTCATGAGGTATCTTTTTCAAACTCAGCTTGTTCACCATCTCAGTAGACACCATGTTTTCAGTTGACCCAGAATCAATCACAACCCTACATACTTTATTCTCACACTTACAATTAGTCTTGAAGATGCTTTTTCTTTGTAAGGGTTCCACCTCTTTTGTTGCCTTCAAAGCTATCTTCCTCACCATCACCATCTCCCCTGTTTTAGGAGTAGCTCTCAAACTTGTTGAACTTGTTCTTTCACATTCTTCCTCTTGGATGATTTGTGCTCTTCTCTTAGTCCTCCTTTCACCATTAGATGAACTACCAATTCTTTCAGGACATTTCCAATATGGATGGCCATATTCATTTTAGGTATATCACTTCCCTGCAAAAACATTAGAATCCCTTCCTCCACTAAACCTTCCTCTACCTCTAAAACCACCTCTATTGTCCTTACCTTTGCTTATTCCTTCTTTTTCTTCACTTGGATGCTTTGATGTAGGGATTGTTCCTCTCCCTCTTGCGCTAGTACCACCTCTTCCTCTAATTGATTTTGCTTGTCTCCTTTTAAGCTTTTCCTCCACCCTAATTGCTAGTTGGAAACATTCCTCAACAAACTTGGGGTTAGCAATAACAACTTCATCTTGAATATTAAATCTGAGACCACCTAGATATCTAGCCACCTTTTCAACCTCATCTTCATCCCTTCTTGATCTTATACTTAATTTGTAAAATTCATCAGTGTAGGTTTTAACATCTAGTTCCCTTTGCCTCAATCCTTGTATTTTTTTATACAATTGAACATCATAGTCCTTTGGAAGAAATTTACCTTTCAATTTTCACACCATCTTGTCCCAAGAAATAATCCTTGACTTTCCTTGTTCTCTCCTCTTTGTTTTCTCATAGTCCCACCATATAAGAGCATGTCCTTTTAGCTTTATTTTTGCCACCTTTACCATATGTTCTTCTGAAATTTCCTCACTCTCAAAATAGTTATCCATAGCAACTATCCAATCAAGCAATTCTTCTTCATTTAAATTACCACCATATATAGGAAGGTCAACTTTTAACTTATGAATCACCTTTAACTGCCTTGATAAGCTTCACCATCCTCTAATCATTAGGATCTAGTTCTTCATCCACATCTTCACACTCTTCATCTTCCTCTTTGGGTTCACTTTCTTCATTCACCTCTTTTCTCTTCTTTGTCTCCAAGGCAGCAAGCCTTTCCAACACAGCATTATGTGATTCCAGAAGCTTAGCATGCTTCTCTTTCTGGTCTTGCAATTCTCTAGCAGCACCAGAACCTTTCAGAGGCATCCTTTCAACCTCGACTCTTCATCATCTATCTTCAACCTGCAAAACTCAATCCACAAGGAATCTTATCCCTGTGCTCTGATACCAATTGATGCAAGCAGGGGTTTCAAACACTTAACAAACACATTAGGAAGGGTACCACCCAAATTTAAAATTCCCAAGTCCATATCTTTTCATTTTTTCAACTTCCAACTAGGCTTGTTCTAGTAGGTCAGTAGAATCTGTTTTTGGACCTTAACTCCTAAACTTTCCAAAGGACTTCCTAATTGGATGATTGTTCCAAATACCCTTTTGAAATTTATATGACATATCTCAACTGTACTTGGGACTCTTTTGGAACACTTATAAGAACTAGCACCTGCATCGTTGTCCTTGGCCTAGAAATAGGTCACTTTTACAAAGCGAATGGTTGATAAACTTTCCCTTTCACCCTCTTTTGAATTGGAAAACACTATTAAGTTTTTCAAATCATAAATTTCATTGACTATTAAGGTTTTCAAATCACAAATTTCACCACTGGTTTGTAGGTACAAGTCACTTTTCCTACTAGACCACCATACCCTCACTTTCCTTTCAAAAACCCAAGGGTTTATTCAAACTCCAATCTCCCAGGCTTATTTAATCAAAATAATGCATCTAACAAATCACCAATACCCTGCAAAAGGTCATTTTATCAACATATAGTCTGTCCCATCACCATTTTATCAGAACCCTATCTCAATACCTCATTTTTCACTTGGAAAAGTGCCATATTTGACCCTAGGTATCATCCCAGACCAAGCAACTTGCTTCCCTTTATTCCTAAAACCATCCCAAAGCCTATCCTACCATAAAACAAGTCAATCCATTGAGCAAAAGGTCAGGACAACAGGTGGATTGACAAATACATCCTTTAATTTATTATCAAACCCTTAACACTGTGATAACTGGTTGCTACATAAAAGATTGAAAAGATACCACAAACCTGTATGTTAGACTCTCATAATGGATTCATTTAACATTCAAAACATGCCACAATATAATACCATGAGCTTCAAAACATTTATTGACAGTACGGGCTTGTCCAGACACAGTAAAGTTCAGGAAATCAGAAAATATACAGAAACAACGTTGTATTATTATTGGAGTCTTTAATACAACATCTAATCACCCCTCTTCAAGCCATGGAAAGGATTTATATAAAATTTACAATTGATTTCCAACTTCCCCATTGCCTATAATTTTCACTTGAACTTCTATGATTGTTCACATTCCCTTAAGTTGCACTTTTGCCATTTATTGCATGACAACATTGCATTTTTTAACAATTAACACAAATGACTCAAAATGGCCCCTCATTACAATGAAAAATGGTCTTGATTAGACCTTATATAACAAAACTAAACTTGTAACACCCTAGACTCAACTACCAACACCTAGTTGTATTTAACCATATCAAATTTGGCAGTATGGTTGTAGGTGCTCCTGCACCAAAGAATGTTGGAGCCACCTATCAACGCGCAATGACCACCATTTTTCATGATATGATGCATACTTTCATGGAAGAATATGTGGGTGACTTATTGGCCAAATATTTCACTAGAGAGGGACACTTGGAGATCCTAGACAAAGTTTTCACCGGCCTGGAGAAATTCAATGTTAGATTGAACCTAAAGAAATGTGTGTTTGGTGTGACATACGCAAATTTGTTGGGATATATAGTTTCAGAAAATGGAATTGAAGTGGATCCCGCTAAGGTAAAAGCCATCATGGAAATGCTGCCATCAAAGAACATTAGTCAATTGAGATCCCTTTAGGGAAGATTTCAATCCATTAAGAGGTTCATCTAACAACTAGTAGACAAAACTCATCCATTCACTCACTTCCTCCACAAGAATGTCAAATTTCAATGGGATGAGAAATGTGAAGCAACCTTTAATCGACTAAAGAAATACTTAATGTCACCACCCGTCTTGGTACCACCTGTAAAAAGGAAACCATTACTTCTTTATACCACAACAACTGAGGTATTCTTGGGTGCACTATTAGCACAGGAAGATTTTGTAGGAAAGGAAAGAGAAATTTATTACATTAGTAGAACATTGAATGGTTATGAAATAAATTATTCCTTTATTGAGAAAGCTTGTTTGGTAGTAGTATTTTCTTCTCAACAACTTCAATATTATATGCTAACTCACATCGTCAAGCTCATAGCTAAAATTGATCCCTTGAAATATCTGCTTAGCAAGGCAAATCTCACAAGAAGACTAGCTAAATGGGTGATGATACTAAGTGAGTTTGACATTCAGTATGTGGATCTTAAAGCAATCAAAGGAAAATTCATATATGATCAGTTAGTAGAAGCACCCCTACAAGACGACCATCCAATACATATTGAGTTCCCTGACGCAGATGTATTTACTGTCAATCCACAACAATGGATGTTATATTTTGATGGATCATATACACAACACGGGTTAGGTGTTGGGATCATGTTTATTAATCCACAAAGACATACAATTTAAAAATCCTATCGATTGATGTTTCCCTATACCAACAACATGGCAAAATGGGAAGCCCTCATCATCAACATCAAACCGGCAGTCGAGTGGAAGATCAGAGAGTTGCAAGTCTACAATGATTCCCATTTGATCATTAACCAAGTGAATGATAATTATTAAACCAAGGATGATAAGTTGATGTCGTACAATAAAATTATTGATGATTTCAAAAAGTATTTTGTTGAGATTAAATTTGAACAGATTCCAAAGGCAAATAACAAAGCAGTCAAAGTCATGGAAACAATTGCTTCTCTCTTGCAGATCTCAAAAAATCAAAGCTGATATGAGTTCATGGTGGAACAAGTGTTTAACCATGCCTATGACAACCCAAATTCCATATCCAACATTGATTCTCCATGCCTTATTATCCTCAATGAAATAGTCAAGCAAAAGCAACAAATAAGACTATCTTGAAAATTCTTAAGAAAACCGTTAATGAGGCTAGAAAGGATTGGCATATTCAGTTGAATCCTACTTTATGGGTGTACCAAAAAAGTGTTTGTACCCCAATAGGTGCGACACCGTATTCCCTTATATATGGAGCAAAATCCATTCTACCTATTGAGGTCGAGATACCTTCACTTCAGGTGTCTCTGAAGGGAATCATATCAGAAGAAGACTACAAAGTTTCTAGGTTGCAGGAGTTAGAACTATTGGATGAACGTCGCCAGTTCACCGTGGATCACTTAAAATAATATCATCAAAGGATTTCATGTACTTACAATCACAGAGTCAAGCCCAAAACTTTTTAAGTTGGAGATCTAGTACTAAAGGAAAATCCCCGTAATCAGTAGGATCGAGAAAAGAAAGGGAAATTTGAGCCAAATTGGTTAGGCCCTTTTGTTATTGTATCAGTCTTTAGATTGGTGGTATATCAGTTGTCCACACCAGAAGGGGATCTATTTGAGGAACCAATGAACAACCTTCATCTGAAGAAGTTCTACACATAATGCATTCAGTGCATGCTTAAAAGGCCTGAAAAAATTAGAAAAAGTCCTAAAAAAATAGTTACCTTGATGAAAACCTGGCAAACAGGTGTCTTGGTAACAAAAAAAAAAAATCAAAAAGATCAAAAATACAAAAAATCAAAAGGATCAGAAATACAAAAAAATCAAAAAATCAAAAAAACTGTTGCCTTGATGAAAACCTGGCAAACGAGTGTCTTGATAACAACAAAAAAATCATAAAATTTGAAAAAGTGTCATAAAAGCAAGTGGTGAAAACTTGGTAAACAGGCGCTATTAGTGATCGAATCAGTTCTTCCATCTATTTTGGGAACATGTGTTGATCGTTCACTTTTGCCATCAATACACGTACATTCCTATCATAAAATGCACTTCATATCCATATCTGACTGTTGCAGTCGTGTCCCACCATGGCTTGGTTTTCATTGTGCATAGCCGTAATAATTGGTTTATTTCTCACTGGGGGAAAAATCATGATCTCACTGGGGGAAATAACCGTTGAGCTTAAACCAATCGGTAATAAACAAGCAATAAAAAGACAACTTGGCACAAACAACAATCACATTGATCATCAATCATAATAAATCAAAAAAATCAACCATCCGACCCAACATCCAGACAAATTAAATCAAATCTCATTGGGTAATCATCTTCTAAATCATGGTTGGAACACGTTGGCACGATTGTTCAGATTTTTATATCTTGATTGTTGTTATCATTTATCTGGCGTACCTTGATGATGTCACGAACTAGAGGGGCTATGATCGAGAATGATATTTTTATTTTTCTGGTGTTTGTGAGTCAATCATTACTACTATGCAAATTATCGCAGTACATGCTCTACAAAGTATCATTGATGACATTCTGAATTTACATGGGAAAATGATTAACTCTTGTATATTTACGCAAGTGATATTCAGGTCATCTTGGTCCAATTATACATAGATTCTTGTGTTATCTTGCACTATCAAATTCAACAGAAGTTGTATGGAAAAATGTACTTAGGTCATCATGGTCTAATTAGACCATCAATTTTTGTACTAACTTTCAACATAATCAAATGCTCAATGATGATACCAAGCATAATAAGTTAGATCACAACATTTGCATAGTTAGATTTGCATGGCTAAGAGAGAATTGCTTTCATATTAGTATGACATTTGCATTATAGATTTTTCCAAGGCTGACAATTCTCAAACATGATGTTATTTCTCATTAAAAGATTGAGTACACTTGGCATAACAAAACAATCATTCATTTGCATTTCCATATCATATCATTAGAAAGTATTATCATGCATTCGTTCATATATCCATCATGGTAGTTACATTATAAAGAAAAGCATCATCATCCATCAATCCATGCATCTATCACACATTCACATCCATAACACATTGGCATTGCATTGCATAGACACAAAAATAAAGCATCATCCATAATAACATCATCATTCATAATTCATATCATACATCAGTATCATAATACATTCATTCTTTCGTTCATACATAGACCATCCATATGGACATTCATCATCACAATCATCCAGACATCATCGTAATTTATTTACATAATCATTCATACAATTAGGTCATATATTTGCATTCATCATACATCCATGCATTATCATAATCCATTCACACATTCATCCATGCATTATCATATATCCATACATTTGTATTTATCATGTCCAAAAGTAATCCATTCGCATACTCGTTCACACATTTAGATCATATATTTGCATCATGAAATCCAAAAGGAAGCATTTTCCTAAATCATTCATCATGCATCCATCAACATCCATTTATCACTTTTCATAAACCACCTAGTCATACATGCTATAATAAATTCACCCATTCATCCATCCACATATAACATCATTCCTAATAACATCATAAATCCATATATTATCGTCATCCATATATTCATCCATATCATACATTTGGTCATACATTTAGGTCATAAATAAACATGTGAAAAATATAAAAATATAGTGCATATCATAACATTTGCAAAATTGCATCCATCTCGTACATCACAATAAATAGAATCATACATCATCATCTCATTACTACATCCATACATAATGCATTGCATAACATATAGAACATTGAACATAAATGCATCCATCATATAAGCATCCATCATAATAAAACATCCTGTAAACACATGTAGATCAAAATCATCATCGCTACATATCATATCATCTTAAAATAATCATAATGTTAAGTGTATAAATGATATCCAAATGAGAAGAGATACAACATCAAAAATGTGGCAATATCGTAAATATCTCTGAATCAGTGTACAATTTCTCAACAATATATCAAGAGTGACCTCGGGGCTATGTGGTGCTCCCCCCAGATGTCACGGGTCTCTCTGATCCTTTGGCTAAACCCCCTACACTTGATGGAGCTTATAGTGGTCGGTTGTTATCTAATTCCCAACCAACAAATAGTCCCTTTGACCTACAGACGAGACATAAGAAACCACCAACAAAACTGGCAAGTACATAAGGTAATGGGGCATAACTCTCAAATAACTCCTGCCAAGGCAGCTCATACCCATTGATATGGTCATCATGGAAGATCATTTGTATTGCATCTGTGTCTCCCTACTTGGTGGCATCATAAAAAACTACCTCTCCAACAACAGGAATCTGTAGAACCCGGTATACATCCTCTGGCGTCATAGTCATCTTACCAGTAGCCAGGTAAAAAGTGTTGTGGTCTCTATGCCACCTCTCTACTAATGTTGTCAGTAGTTCTCGGTTAATCCTAACTTGGGGCATATGAATCAAATAGTACAATCTGCATCTCTCAATCACATCCATGTCAGCCTGCACTAGCTGTGGGATCATATCCCACATCTTCGGGAATCACACCTGAGACATCAGTACTCCTAAATCACTCTCCTATCATCATCAAAAATCACAAAACCAACATGATATCAAATCAAGCAATCAACCTATCAACCTATCAATCTATCAAAGCACCTCACCTATTATGAGGTCAATCAATCAACCTATCATTGATCCTCATCGATCATGAGCACAATCATCATTAATCAATCATTGAATCTCACCTATCATGAGATCAATCATCACCTAATCTATTGACATCATCAATCAACATCAACTCAAAAGCTGACGTGATCGAAAAACATCGCAATCAAGGAGAAAAATAAAAAATCTTCTATTCTGGTATGGATGCGCCATAACACTTCTATGCGCTAAAACACCAATGCTCTAGAAAACTTGATCTATGCGCCATTACAGTTCACAAATGCACTAATTCTATGTATGCGCCAAAGTTTCACACTGATGCGCTATAACAGTTGATGCATGCGCTAATCCTATGGATGTGCTACTCCAGTACATGGATGTGCTACTTTATCCAACCTAAGATCTAGTAAACCTATGCACTAAACCTTCTAACTGATGTGCTACATCGGGTCATGTATGCGCTAAATCCCTAAATCGATGCGCTAAAACAGGTCATGCATGCGCTATTCTATCCTATAGATGCACTAAAATATTTGAACGCAAAAAATCAAAAATTCAAAAACCGCGGGAAAATCATTTCAAAATTCACAAAGAGAGGATTTAGATTCATACTAGAGGTTTGTACGATGTTAGGCGATTGTGCCGCCACACATGCTCAAATCAATGAGTCTGAATTGAGATCACCATTTTGCTCCGAGTGCTCAAAGTTGCTCAATTTGTTTCAAATTTTCAAATTATCAATACACAAATGAGCTTCTTTTTCACTTTTTACCTATTTAAGGGATTGTTAAGGTGCGTAATTAAGTGGCATGGATTTATCTTATTTTTCAAAATGGGCCTTTAATCAACTAATCAGCACTGTGGCAGGTTCAATTACAAATTTCGGGAGATAAATCATTGACACATGCTGAAAGTTTCAGAATCATCACAAAAATTCAAAAATCATCAAAATTTTCTAAATTTTTAAAAATTCAAAAACTCCTCGATTTATCTCCTGAGGGGGCATACATCAATTATCATTGAAAAATCAACGTTCGGGGCAAGTCAAATTTTTTATCATCATGGTTTGACAAGTTTTTCTTTGAAGTAATGTGTCTGCACACATCACTTCAAAGAGGGGAAAAATGTATACACATAAAAATGGTTTGGAGCATAAATTAATTAAATACAGGTGATTTAATTAATTAATCTCAATTCTTCTACTTATATAAATAAATCGATAAATTTATTTGTATAGTTTACCTCTTAATTACTCTATTCCAAAATCATCTTCCCTCTTGAATTAATTAAATACACAAATTTAAATAATTTTTTATTTGATTATTTTCTTTCCTAGATTAAATTTAAATTTTTAATTCAAATTTGTCACATTTCTCCATAATTCCCTAACTTCCTCCAACTCACCCTCCAAGTCATCACATGTCACATGATTTCTTTTATTTCTAATTTCTAAATTAGAAATATTCATCTAACCTCCTAACCTCCTTGGAGACACATGGCTCCTCTTTCTAATTGATGCTCTTTGACACTTGGATGATTTGCCCTTCCAAATGGAGCAGCCTCCATGAATTCCTCCAACCTCTTTGTGCTCCATCGTTGATTTCTCAAATCACGATCTCAACCGTCCATCTTTGCCACCTCAACCAAGGCTTAGAAAAATCTATAAATAGGAGATCATTAGACAACTTTTCAACAAGGATTTGATCATAAACTTATGTTGCAGGAATTCTTTTAGCAATTTGAGAGCAATTGAGAACCTTTTGAGAGCATTTGCATAGTATTTTAGTTTAGTATTTAGCATTTAGTTCATATTAGTGTTATCATGACAATTTTAGCTTTAGCATCTTAATTGTTGCATTTTCATACAACATTTCATTTAGATTTACATCTCATCACATCAATCACCTTAGCATCATTTTGAATACAACAACAGTATATCATATCATTTAACATTGCAATCAAAATACCAAAATAAATCTGAGAGCATGAATTAAAAGATCCTTGAGAATAGAGGACAATGGAACAGTTTTGAATGAATAGTTATAGCAGTTGGTTTTGTTATTTCAGTTTCATTAATGTAATACATTTCATTGGTGTGTGTGGTTAATTTTATCTTTCTGATACACATATTTTACATCACACACTCACATAGAAAGGGACTCCACACTCAAGAATTAGAAAGTAGAATACGAGAATCGAGTAGGGTAGTAGTATTGAGACCAGGTGGAATTGTCCAATAAACATATCTAACTTTTCTTGGCAAGGAAAGAGAAAAAATAAACTTAAATTAGGAAATTTATAATTTGGGGTAGCCAATCAATCTAATAGGCACCACCTAAAAGGAATTTTTTTCCACTATCCAAAATCATTATATTTAATTGATCCAAAATTAGTAATAGCAAGTCACTACCATATACCAAGTCATAAAACAAAATATCATAACTAATATTTATTGGTGTGGATAGGGATATTACCTAGTTATCTCACCTCCTAAGTTCTATTCACATTAGTGTAGATTATTTTACTTAGGATACTTGTATCTTTGTGTAGCATGTCATATCTTGTGATATCCTTATCCTCTTACCTTGCCTGTATAATAAATTCCTCACTTATACATTATGTATTATTGATACATTTAATCATTATATTATTTTTTATATTTTGATAAAATAAAATAATTCTATGTTTGATCTCTCTTTTTCTTTCATTGAAGCTCCTAGATTTTAGGTTTGGTTGACCCCATATAAAAACGTTTTATAGTATATAAAACATTTTATACCAATTCTTACATGGTACCAAAGCTTGTCACATTACTTCTTATTGATATTTATAAGAGAGCTTGATTTGTTGATAATCTAAGTATGCTCTTCTCTTTCATTGAAAGATGAATAAAGAAGAATTTTTTTGATAGAAATGTCAAGCTTTGGGGGTTTATCCTTGTGGATTTGTACTATAGGTTAATTCTGGAGCATGTTGGGGCAAATCTAAGCTCACCATTGAGTTTAGGGTGTCCAAAAAATTCAACTTATCCTTTTTTTTCTGAGTTGGACATCATATGCCACATCTACAAGGATTTAAATTTGGGAGCAATGATAACTTTAATAACCCCCCCTAAAAAAGATATAAAATATTGGTGAATATTTCATTTTTTTGGAAAAAATATTGATTTCTATTGGTGAATCTTTCTCTTTTTTTGAAAAAATATTAATTTTATTGACATTTTTTACATCAACACAATTTTATAGAAAAACTTGGTGAATCTTGGAAAATTAACTAATTACCATGGAAAAACCTTCAATTTAAAAATAAATGAATTCACTTAAGGGGTAGAATCTATAATATTTAGTTGCCACTATTGATTTAAAATATAATCTTATGACCCTTTTGTATTCCATGCTTAGTAAAATGTACATGTAGTTTGTAATGCTCATGAAGCCCGAAATTTATTTTAGATCATTGATCTCCATTCAAATCAATGATCCAAAATCAATTTTGGGCCTAATGGAGATCAATGATCCAAAAGCAATTTTGGGCCTCATGAGCATTACAAATTGCATGTATATTTTACCTTGTGGAATGCAAAAAGGGTTGTTAGATAATATTAATAATCAATGGTTACAACTAAATATTGGTGACATGGCCCTAAATTAACTAATAATTATGATATATTATTGGTGAATTAATTTAGATTTCTACAATAAATTATAAAATTCAAGCGAATCTAATCTAATCATGTATCAAATTCTATGGTGAATTTTTGAGTTAATGATTTAATAAAATAAATGTTCTAGGGATTTAAATAAGAATTAATTTTTATTTTCTATAAAATTGTGGTGATTTAAGTCACCTTATAGCTTGAACTATTAGACAAAATTTGATTCCCAAATTTTAACTATTAGCCAATTGGAGATTATTTGCCACTAAAAAAATCACTGCTTGGGAGGTGATTGCCACATCCAAAAGGTAGCTAAGTTTTTAGAGGATTTTGGATCAAATTTGGCCCCTATTTTGCATCTAAAAGGCCTAAGATCCTAAGGAACAACTATCAATTCATCAAAATCAAACACTTTTGTATTGGCCCATTAGATAAAATCTTCCCCTTGGCCATATGGATCATACCACAAAATATTATGTTCATAAGTGCTAACATAGACCAATTCCTTATTGGCATAGGCTGCACAAGTTTTTTAAATATTTAATTTTATTTAACTTTTTAATAATTTTTAAAAAAGTAAAGAATCTATATATAAAATCCACCCCTTGGGTGCTAATTTTTTGTTCACAACAACTACCACTTAACCGACTAAACATCTTCCATCTAAACTAGAAGTGTTGATTTTAAGACCCCTACATTCACCATGGAGATGACAACTCAACATCACCACTTATATGCTTACATTCAAAAGTGCTAAGCTCCTATGGTTGGGATCATCCCTAGACCTAGACCTGAACCTTCAGGGTTCATGATGACCCTACCTACGTATCCCCTTGTGGTAAACCAGAGGCTTCATAGTTCACCTACCAATGTTAGAGGAATTCATTCTCTCCTCTTGTATGGGATCTTTGATCTTACCATTGACCATGACTATTAATTAAGCGCAAGCTATCAACTTAGTCTAAATATAATATAATAATTAATTTTCCATCAAGTGTTGGGTCCATTTCAAACATCACCAATCCTTAGTGTACAAGCATGCACAAATACACAAGGGGTCATATCATTCTATAATCCCAATATTACATACACAATGAATGCCTTGAGCATACATCACATATATAGAAGGTGACTAGCTCATACACATCACAAGTACAATAGTGACTAGATCATACATGCATAAGTACAACAGTGACTGAATCATACACATCACAAGTGCAAAAATATTTAGATCATACACAAACTACAAGAACAATGGTGATTAGCTCATATGTACATCACAAGTACAAGTGTGTCTGGCTCATTTGCACATCACAAGTACAATAGTGACTGACTCATACACATATCACAATTACATTAGTGACTAGCTCATACACATATCAAAATTGCATTAGTGAGTGGCTTATACACATTTCACAATTACAATAGTGACTAGCTCCAACCACATCACATATACACAGTGATTGGTTGGCACATCCATAATGGTTGACTAACACTTTCCCTTGGTGCATCCCAAATAGAAAAAGGGAATATCAGTGCATTGTGCACTACACCATGGGTCCCATCCTTTCCTTTGGTCTTCTACACTATTGGACAACTAGGAAGAGGATTCAGTGTATCCATTACAACACCAAGGGTCCATCCTCAATCCAACAAGGCCAAGTATACCATATGACAATCGGGAAGGGGGTTCAATGCATCCCATACTACATCGTGGGTCCATCGTCCATCCCAAAATTTTCCACAAGTAGTGAACCTATCTAGCCTAGTGGATTCCAACTTCAATCACCTATAGGCCATTGACAACAAGTTTTTCCATCTAGTCCAAGAAGTAGCTTCTAACATATACCACCTTCAAACCTTAGTGATATTGTCATCTATCTTGTTCATAATCTCAGGTAGCACTTGGCATTGGTCACTCCTATGCTACATATTACTATCATTGTACCCTCTTGGTATAACTGTTAGCTTTGGTTACCGTTACTTGCATGATAGGGTAACTACTTGTGCTACATGTGATTGCCAATGTACCCTCCTAACACAATGATTAGCTCCAGTTACTATTACCTACATGGTACGATAACTACCTATGCAACCATTATCATATCAAATCTTGGATAACCCTTAGAAATCCACCTCCATGAACAAGGTGAATGCCGAATAATCCAAAATATACAAAAATAGTTCACCATTGGCATGGTCCAATGATAACCTGCTAGCTATAACTGTATCATAACCATTGTAGCCTTTAGAAATCTACCTCCATAAACTAGGTGAATGTAAGGTAATCCTTAGCAATAGCCTAGACATTGATCATTGGCACAGTCCAATAATTACCTATCATTTCTCAAATACCGTGTAGGTTCACACTTGGGTGGGTCATATATAACATGATTTACAATATTAGTCAGGAGACCTATATAAATATTGCAATCAATAGATCCACAAGCCTATACATGGAGTATTGTAGGTCTAGAGTTGAATTACACAAACGCATAAGAATAACATTGGACCAACACAAGATGGATTGAACTCAATATGTGCACATAGACAAATACCAACTAGAAAGTAGTCAATTCTATTCACTTCATTCAACTTACTATTCAAAAACACATTTTGCATTAAACACAAGTTATTAGATTACCTTAACTCATTAATATCCATCTAGTACCCATTTCAACCTCAAATTGAAGCTTACAGAGGAGGAAACGTCAAACCAATTAGGAACAACTCCAACCCTTGGAATTATCCCCCCCTATACCCTCCCCTTATAGACTTGAGGTCACAGGGACATCCTTCGCACAAGGACCACCTATGTACCCACTTCCAAATGGATCAAAGTCATAAGTAGTTCTCCTCACAAGGTCTCTCAAGGACTTACACATAGGTTCCCATAACCAAGGTGTCATTATTGATTCTTTTCAATTAGATTAGCAACCCATACAATAACACTCTCCCCTTCAATAATATTGAGGTCCTCAATCAATTCCATCCATTATTATTCATAAACCATCTTGATCGTCCCAAGGATTATCTTATCAACATAGGGGCTAGGCTCATTACTCAACATGAAATTACCTTGGTTCACATAAACCCATTGGAAAACATTTCCATTTTAAATTTATATATTAGATTCAATATTGAGGTTCTTATACTCACGGGGTCAATGAATATCTTTGAAGGACATCCAATAGTATTTATAAGCTTGTTTTTAGTTTAATCAATGCATGAATCCTACTTAAGAAAGCTAGAAATACTATATATTGGACCAGTATATGAACACATAAACCATTAATATATTCTTGATCTTATAATCTCATTTAATCTATTGTGCAACCCTATATTATTATGATAGTCTAGTTCATAGACTAGGTAATTTATTTATACTAACTATAACCGTGATGGTCAACAATACTTAGTCTTAGAAACCAAGATCAGACATGCAAACCAGAAAAGCCTTCCCCATAAGAGAAAAATAGAAAAAAGCAAGAGCTTTGCATGAAGATGTTCAAATTGATATATTTAGAATTTTAGAAATTACAACGAGATGAATTGCTTTATAAAAGCAATGTATGCATAACCTTAATGTTGACCTAAAAACAACTCAACTAAATAAAGCTTAATTATTAATTAAGTAAACTAATTATTACCTAAGTAAAACCTAAGTAAACTTAATAAAGTGTAATTAAATAATTAATTACACCAACACCCTCCCTTAAGTGCAACTCAGGGAGACTAAAAAATCATGCACCTAAAACTAAGATGAATGCAAGAAAGCATGAATGGGTCCCAGCAACAAGGCCATGATTAGGTACCCATGTACAAATGCAATGAAAGAGAAAGAGGAGAAAACCCAGTGGGACAAACCCCCCCTCAATGAGATGACCTGCTGCAAAGAAGCACTGGAAGAACACTGTGGAGTAACACTAGAACCTGATTCCAACAAGCAAGGAAAGATACATATGTTTACTACTGAAACCAGATGAGAGTCACTGATTGACTCAAGGAATCATGAAAAAGCAACAACAGATCCGATGCCATGAAACATTGGAAAACTCATAAATGGGAACAACCCTAGAATCTATGAAGCAATAGTAGATAAAATGATGCCCCCCATAAGAGGGAATGATATGATGAAATAATATGGAAGCCGTGTATCTCGATGTCGATGCCAAACTGTGACTAAAACTGATCCATAAGAGCAAGTACCATGAAGATTTTGGAACATTAACCACAAATTTAGTGACCCTCAAACTGAGATGTGACCCAATGTGGATCAATAACCATAGGCTCTCAATCTGAAGTGTGAACTAATGTGAATCTGATTGTGTCAAGCAAGACCAAGATGTGGCCAAAAGAAAATAAGAAACTAGATACAACCCATGCGAGTTGTCATCAATAATAAAGATGGATATCAAAGTGAAACTACACTCTAATCAGATTATTATGCAACAAACCCCCCTGATGGAACTTTATATCAATTCATTTATTACAATAACCAATGATTGCAAAAGGAGAGAATGTTAAACATGCATAAACGAGAGAGAAAAAGTAAACCTAGTGCAAGAAAAAAAGAATGAGTGCATGCACAAAACAAAGTTCACAATTTCCTCCTTGATAAAAATGGACCTCAAATTATGTGTAGAGGACTGAACCAGCTTTCCAATGGTGTGAGAATGGCGAAAAAAGGATCACCAAGTCAAAAGATATGCCCTCCAGAGTGAAAACAACAACATCTGAGTTCAAGGACCTGCAAAATAAAATTGGAGAAAAATATAGAAAAAAACCTTTACCACTAGATTGGCATTGGAATCAACTTTCCAACAGTATCTTGTTTGCGAAAAAATGATATCGTATGCAAAAGTTACGCTCGATTTAGTGAAAGTTGCTCTAGGAAGGCCAATAAGACCTACAGGTGCCCAGGGGGCTAAAAAAATGAGGGCCCCTGGTCCTGTTGCGCAACCAGGGGCTGGCGGGATGGGGGTTGGGGCTGAGCCCTTGGTCACCCATGTGACCTCGGCGTAGGCTGGTGGCAGCCGGGGGTTGGGTGCATAGTGTCCGATCCCCCATATGACTCCGACAGATGTTGGAGGAGCCCGCGGGGGTTGGCGGAGGAGGGCAGTTGGATTTGGAGGTGGTGGCTACTCAGTGGCGGTCCCCTTTTGCACTGGCCGCGCAAGAATTGGTGCACTTTTTGGATTTTTTTTGCATGATTTTCGAGAAATTTGGTCTCATGAAGCGTGCTAGGGAAGTCGTACGGCCTCCTTGGCAAATTTGTTTTGCCTAAAAAACCAACTACTCCAAAATCAATGATTTGACAGGCATTCCTTGGGTTTTTGGCTACTGCGAACATGATGGTGACCTCCATTTGAGCCCAAAGTGCCCTAAAAAATTAGCTACCCCTAAAGCTTGCAAAAATCACCGAGCTTGAAACCCTCACAGATTTCTTCAACGATGACCAAAATAAAAAAATAAAAGCCAATCTTGACTTTTTCCAGTGCTCTGAATCCAATGGAGATGCCTGATCTAATCCAAAACGCTACATAAATGAACTCAAGGCATCAAACCCTCGAAGAAACCTAAATGTGCTCTGCAATGATTTTCTCCAAAATCTAAGAAGGGATTGCATATCAAGGCTTTGATACCATGTAAGGAACCAAGATCAAACATGCAAACTAGAAAAGCCTTCCATAGAAGAGAAAAACATAAAAAAAACAAGAGCTTTCCATGAAGATGTGCAAATTGATATATTCAGAATTTTAGAAATTACAATGAGATGAATTGCTTTATAAAAGCAATGTATGCATAATCCTAATGTTGACCTAAAAACAAATCAACTAAATAAAACTTACTTATTAATTAAGTAACTAATTATTATCTAAGTAAAACCTAAGTAAACTTAATAAAGTGTAATTAAATAATTAATTACACCAACATTTGGTATCAAGAGATGTTGGATAACAAGATCTCCTAGGATTATGTGTTAACTTAATTTCAACAACATAATCAAATTAAACGCTTGTTACCTTCCATGTAGTAAGCAATCAAATTATGGTTCCCTATAGTTATACTATTCTTCCTTGAGCCATATAATACTTTCCATATCGAGGTTCTAATATTTAAGAGGTTGATAGAAATTGCATAGTCCTATTAATCTTTTACCCTCAAATCCAAAGTGGATTACAAATGATATCAAGTTGTAATATTTAAAAAACGTTTAATACTGTGTGGCTCTAGTAGCACTAAGAAATCCTAATCCCTTATTTTATTGTGCAACTATAGGCCATAGCTCATATTAATTATATTTTATTTTGGGTTCATATTAAATAAGATTATATTATAAATAAATATTTGACTTATAAATCTTTGCCATCTTACTTCCCTTAAGACACAACATAAAGTTATTTGAATGATTAACCTTTGAATGTAATAAGTTCTTGGTTTATAAATTTCTCCCAAACTCGATTATTTCACCTACCAAATAATCTAACATTCATGATTAGAGACCTTTCTTTCATTTCTTTTTTAAAATCAATTTTGTTCTAAAATATGGTCTAAACCCATTCGATATCAACTATACCATATGAATTTTCACTAAAGTAACCACTTTTGTAATAGTCATTTTGCATTCATATGAATCAAGACAAAATACATGCATGAATTTTAACATCCTAAACACCTTATTGCTGCCATAACTATTCATTTAATAGATCATTAGGGTTGGATTTAGTCTTTTGATCACTTCCTAAATAGGGACATGGCTGAATTTTTTATGTTTATATAATGATAAAGATAATTTAGCCATTTTTTAAAAAAATTTTATTATTGTTTCCTTGGAATAAAAGCTTTAAATCCCTAAATAGTTTGCAAACATATGGAACCAAAAATCATATTCTTAGAATGCGATAAATTAGTTTATCTCAACTCCAATAATTGAAATAACTAAACTCTCATTTTATTTTTAATTCACAAAAACAAGATGAGAGACAAGGAGATATTGAGAGTTCCATACCCATGTGATTTGATACCATAAAAGGTTTGGAGAAGAAGAGGACTTGAAAGTCCAATGGCATTGTTGTCAACCTCTAGTGAAGTTATAAACCCTCTCCATGATCTCTCAACTCTTGGGGCTATTCTACATAATAATTTTATGCAATGATGCTTGAATTTCTTGATGCATGAGACCATGACAAAGAGTGGAGAACATCAAATGCTAGTCTCTTAGGTAGAAAAATTCCAAAGAGGGTTCATGGGATGGGGAAACAACCATCACTTCTCATCCACCTTGTATTTGGATATGAGGGCAATGGGTTGAATCTTGGCATACACAACAATAATATCAATGCAATGATAGATGTTTTAGTTGAGGAAGCTCTTGCAGCCATTAGAGACTCAACATTTTCACCATAATAATGTGCTTATAGTGTAACAACACTTTCTATGAAAGCACCACTTCACACTTTTCTCCCTTCGAGACTCATCACAACTCAAATGTCATATTCATTCCCTTTCATGCCTTTCTCCCACTATCTCCTTTTGAACTAGACTTTGAACAAGATTTGGAGGAGATAATAAAACCTCTCTCTTATTGCATACCCATGCCTTTCCCCTAACAAATTTCATCCATCCTTCTATTTTAACGAACAACCATCACCTGACCACAAGCTCTCACCATAACACAAGCATGGAGGATGTTGAGAAAGGTTGCGAGGTCTAAAATTTCACCAACCTACAATATTTTCTCTTGATCCCATTTGTTCCTATCCTCTCTTATTTTTTCCTTCTCTCACAATTTTATTTCCAAAAACCCATGAATATTTACATGCACGAGTAGTAAATAAGGGAGGGACACCATTATGCCAATCACTTAGTATTGATGGTTGTCCATACCTTCACATGGTTCTTGCATTGGCACCATCCCTCTTCATTCCTCCATATTATTCAACCCTTTCTCCCTGCCTTCCTTTACATTACTCCCTAAAACAAAGCCCAAAAATATTGATTTATGGAGGATCGCAAATCCTTTTCTTTCCTTATGTTCTATACCTCATCATTTCCCTAAAAATTTCTTATGATAAAAAAGGGTGAAATTCCATGCTTATTGATTGTGTGACAATTCCATAGCATGCCCACATCATTCCAATTTATTGCAAGTTGTCTCTTGTCATAGGAGTGATATATGGCTCCATAAATGATGCCTTATGCTTGTTGGGTTATTGGTAGAAAATGCCACAACCTCATCCAATTTTTCTTTATTATTTTATTTGTTTCATTGACCACTCAATATTGATGTGATATGGTTCTTTTGATGAGGATGTTACACCATAGATTTTCAATAGGGGTTCATACATTGCACAAACTTGTTGTAGTAGGGTAAGAGTTGCACATCAAGTGACATGTGGTAGCTAATGTATTTTCCCCACTAATTTTCAAGAATCTAAGCTAGTTGATAGCCTTACTACTAGCAATAGAAAATATTCGTCGCCAAATACTTTTCTACCAAAACAACCACTTATGTTTCTCGTACGAAATTTTCAAACAACAAACAATTGGTTTAATAATTTTAAGAATTGTTTCTAAGAAATCAATAGTGATTTTGTGGTTGAAGGAATATTTTGGCTATCTTAAGCATATTTTGTTTGCTGATTTTTTTGACGTCAACACCCTCCCCCAAGCAATCTCTTACTCTATTTGCATTTTGGTTTTGGTCCCTAAATATTGCAGGCTCTATTATGGATCATAGATGCTCTATTTGTAAGGTTTTTTTTAGTTGGAGTAAAACTTCATGAGCTTCATAGTGGTGCATAATTTTTTTTGAATTTGGTGTTTTTTCCTAAACAATTACAAATTCTTATAGATGTTGAAAATTTCTCATTTTGGGAACTTTCAAGGGTTCATTTGGGTTCATACAGTAACATTTTTGGTGTCTTTTTTTTTAAAGTGCAATTTTTTTCCTATAATTTGTAGTAGAGTTATCAAATTTATATTATTCTATAAAAAAATATTATTTTATTTATGTGGAAAAATTTAGCATCTATAATGTACTAAGATCAAGACCACTTCTCTAGTTTGACAAATAATATTTGTAATCACTAATTATAATGTACTAATATCATACATTCTTCTCATATATAATTGTAATCACTATAACTTAGCCCATTTGGAAATTTACAGAAGCATCTTCACCATATCTTCTCACTCATCCAAACACCCTAAAATACTCATGTCTAGGCCTAACTAACAACCAAATCTCCTTAGAACTCCCTAAACTCCTCGTGTCTAAGAAAATGACCTATCTGACCATCAAACCTCCTCAGAACACCCCAAACTACTTGTGTCCAAGAAAATATTATAAATTACCAATAATGCTCATGAATTAAGACACACTTGAATGAATATAAGATTGTAGGTAGAGCCATTTCAAATGAAACCTGCAAGGAATAAGATTGGGTCTAAGGGTTTTTCATGATATGAGAACTTATCCTATGTAGTGCAAGAATATAAGATTGTAGAAAATTTGCTACCATTGCTATTGTTTGATAAGGGTTGTAGCACTTCTGTTAGAAAAGAAGTTTCTTGATCAATTAAGATCATATTTAAGATGCAATTAAATCAATTTAAAAAACTGGTAGTAACCAAGGGTGGTTATTACACAAACTTTTAAAATAAAAAATTCTCAAAGTGCAATTAATTTTTTTTAAATATATTGCATATAACTTATCTTATAAAATATTGCATTGCTACTACTAAGGATTTCAATTGTTGCTCTACCTACAAAAATCACCCTATACATACTTGTTCACAAATTCTCCACATTTTTGCATCCACAAATGACAATAAATGAATATAATATATCATGTAAAAGGAGGAATGGTTTGAATTTATTACCATGCTCTACCTATGGTATCCATTACCACCTACTATAAATCCCTTTAACCAATTTGAAGGTCAATAATAAAAGAGGGTGGTTACTCCCAAGGGTCACAAATTTTTATGACACATTGTATTGCACCAAAATGCATGATGTTGATTTTAATTTTCATGGTTCTTGATTGCTCCTATGAAGCAAAAAATCGACCTTGGTTGTAAACTTGAAAATATTAGAAAATGATTTAGACCTTAACCAAAGATGAACCGGTCACCAATTGGGTTGGTAGCTTAGTGGTAGAGCACCTTAATAGAAAATAAGAAGTCCTAGGTTTGACTCCTAGTTGGTCTGTGAATTTTTTAAAAATAGTATTAGAGCTCTAGTTAGTAGAGCCAAGCCAAAATAGGGTCCCTAAGCACTTAGATTGTTGCTCAAGGGGGGTGTTAGAAAATGAGCCACTATTGAACCAAAGATGAACCAGTCATCAAAAGGGCTAGTTTGTTAGTGGTAGAGCACCCTAATAGAAAATGGGAGGTCTTAGGTTCAACTATAATAGAAAATTCAAGAGCATCTACATTTTCACAACAATAAAAAATCTAACTAACAATGTATTATTAGTTCTCCAAGGTTTTATAATATATTGTTTAAATGATTATAAAGCATTTCATTCTCATAAATTCCAAAAAATTACCTAAAAGACCTATCATAAACTGAGTCCCAACAAACTAATACTTTAATCCTAAAATTGAGTCACTAAGGTGCCTTTATTACAACATGTAAACCTTAATTTTTCCAAAACCCCCTTGAGGTTTACATAAAAAAGGAAAAAAAGGAAAGAACATAAATATTGCAACATGAATTGACTATTGCAGACCATTTGAAAATTTACAAAAGCATCTCCACCATATCTTCTCACTCATCCAAACACCCTAAACTACTGATGTCTATGTGAATGTCTTGACTAACCACCAAATCTCCTTAGAACACCCCAAACTACTTGTGTCCAAGCAAATGTCCTAGCTAACCATCAAACCTCCTTAGAACACCTCAAACTACTTTCGTCCAAGAAAATATCCTAAATCACCAATAATACTCGTGAATTAAGACATACTTGTCTATTCACAAGTGCACCATCCTTCTTGTGAATTGAGACACATGCAATTGTCCACAAAAATAAACATCAACCAAAATTTGAATCAAGACTTACTCCACTATCCACAGTAATACTCCTACCTATGTGGATTGAGATTCACTTAATTTCCCAACTAAAACACCAACCAAAAATAATACTCCTTCATATGTGGATTGAGATTCACTCAATTATCCACAAATGCACACATACAAGTCTATGAATTGAGACATACTCAGCTATCCATATATATAAATCACTTCAACCATCCATAAATCATAAAAAAATTCCAAGATCCCCCTTGCTTCATGAAGGGATACAAAACATAAAACTACCAAGCTCTCCCTTGCTTTGTCAATCTATAATATCTTTGTCATAAATAACATGGATGGCTTGGAGAATACACATATTTAGTGACATAATAACATGTTCAAATTAGAAGGTGTCAATTTCTATTGATAATGTATCTTTTTCAATGACATATAAATAGACAAAAATCCTTGTAATATCTTATTTTTATTTATAATACACATTAAAATTATCACTCCAAAGCATACAATACCAATTTCAACAAAACTTCATTTTATTGTTTCTCCAAAAATCATATAAAAAATTAATTATGATTTTTCTTCTTATCAATCAAACAAATGAATAAATAATTATAAGGATCTTTGCAAGTATCAAACAATTGACATCCAACAAGATATGAGGTTTCCCTTAGATAACCAAACCTTCTACGATAGACACTTAGATGTTTTGAAATAAAAACTTTTACTAGTACTTCCTTATATTGAACATACCCTACTATTGTAATATGACATTTGGTTAATTATTTTCTATTGGTGATAAGTTGAAATCTTGCACGCGTTCGAGAAATGGAGTTATATGGTTACTCAACCTCTTTTCTTGATGCCTTAGTTAAATCCTCCTTTTCTTATGGGTCTGAATATTGGAATAAGCGATAGCAATGAGTACAAATCAACACTTATTATGTAAAGATAATTCCCATCCTCACACGTCATTATCATAGGAGCACTCCAAAATCTCCTTCTTGGTGCTTTGATACCATATTGGATAAATCAAGAGCATATACATTTGCACAACAATAAAAAACACAATTAATGATGTATTATTAGTTCTTCAAGATTTTACAATATATTGTGTAAATACACTTATAATGTATTGCATTCTCGTAACTTCTCAAAAAATCCCTAAATTAGTTATGGGAAACTAACTCCCAACTAACCAATATTTTAATACCTAAATAAGTCACTAAAATAATTTTATTACATATTCAACCTTAATCTTTCAAACAAATTTCTAAATAATCCATTAAATTTTTTTAAAAATGTTGTTCAAAGAGATCACAAATATGTATTAATGAAATGTGTATAGTATAAAAAGACGGTCCAAGTTTTAAAAGTTGGAATATATAACCAACATAAATGTGTAGCAGATAAACTTTTTTTTTGCTCTAGTTTTAGTTTTATCTAAGTTTTAGTAGACACAGCTTTTGTTTTAATTTGCTTTTATAAACATAAATGCAATTAAAACTATTTTTAACTTCTTTTGCTTTAATCGATTTAAAAGAATTGGGGAGTGGAGATTCCCTTGTCGTTTGATTTTTTATTGAACAACTGGTCTGAATTCAATAAGATTATCCTTAATGCTGATGGCAATACCCACTCACCCAACTTATTGCTCTGCGAACCATCTGTTTATTGCCTTCCAAAAAACAGAAAAAAGCAATACTATTACAATTCTCACTGTGAGAGAACAGAATGAGCAGCAGACTTTGCAAATCCCAAAGGCTAGTCTTCCCTGCAGATGAGATGGGTTTGCAAAGCGAGGCAGATTTATAGCTGGACTAGTCATTGGGAGATGAGTAGCATAAAAAGGGTTTGAAGTTAACTATTTTCATTTCCAATTTTGGCTGATCCTCTTTTGTCCAGCCATGGCCAAGAACATAAACTTCCTGTGATTTCTTCTCAGTTTCTGGTTATTCGTTTTGTAACATAGACTTTTGTTGTGGAGAGGGAAAAACTAGAGGGAAGTTTCATCTGCTTCAAAAGTTAATCTGGGTAAGTGCTTAAACAATTTTGTTAATTTATCTTCTTTTTTTAGAATTTTAGAATGAAAGATTGTTTTTATTTAATTTGATTTTCTTTCTGTGTTTGTTTTACTGTTCATTTACTTTTAAGGGTTTTTAAATCTGCTATAGTTGCTGAATAATAACGTTTATCTTTCTTTTAACATCCTGAATATCAAGAAGTTAAGGAAAATGTCTTCATTGAAGTGAAATTGATGCTTCTTTTGAATCTTGATCAGCCATAGCTTTATAAGTTTTTCTTTTTTACCATCCCCTGTCTGTCTTTTGTTTGAATAAAATGTTTGTTGTTTTGTTTTACAGTACTAGCTGAAGATCCAAACATGCATGGTTTCTGGAGGCATTGTTCCTTAAATCGAGTAGTTAAAGGGCTTGACAGTGAGCTGGTTGTGATCAATCAGGTATGCCTCATGAGCTCAGACTTCTTGGTTTGGAGAATTTAGCTACTTATGTGCTTTGTGAGTTTAAATAGTTATTTCCTCTGTTAAACAAGCCATTACATACTAGTTTGATTTTATATTTTTGCTACCCTGTTAAACAAGCCTTCCAAAATAGGGTCACTTTACTCTATTGAATGCCCTACTGCGATGTAAAATCTTATTATATTATAAGAAGTTGGACTTCTGAAGAATTGAGTTTACATAATTAAATTGCTACTGCATTTTTTTCAATTTTTTTTGTTGTATCTAATCTAAATAAGCCCAGTTGTCTTGTGCTTCACTTAACCATCCTTTATGCCATTCTATATTTTCTAGCCTTGCTAGGGGTTTCTTCTTTTCTACCATAATGACCTTTCTAATTGCACTTGATGATGGTGATGATTTATGCTATGGCCCATTTATTGTTTTCTTTTCTGAGCTTCTTTTAAAGGAGACAGCAATGATCTGATTATGATCTATAAGAATTGGGATCTGGGTAAGCCTCTTCAACAAGCATTCATCTCTGTTTTAACTGGGATCCACCTCCCTTCTTAAGCGAGTTCAACAAGCATTCATCTCTGTTTTAACTGGGATCCACCTCCCTTCTTAAGCGAGTTCTTTAAGTGTAATTTATTTTTTGCTTTTAAGATATGGGAAGGATTCCATGTAGTATCATTGTTTGCGAAGAGAGTTGAATGAAATCATCTTTTAACACATAAAGTAATTGTCTTTTTCTGAAAAGCCATCACCGTACTATTTGAAAACATATCATTTATAAACATGCAGGAGATAAAAATAATTGTGGGTTGAAGTGTTCTATTATGTTCTTTAGTTTGTATATTCTTTTCTACTTGTCTTTGTATGATCTCTTGTTATAGTAGTCATAGTATAGTCTCATTTTTTTATCATAAACATCATAAATAGGAGTGATTTATTAGTGTGAATCCCATCTAAATATTAACAAGTCTAGAGAGATTGTCTCTGGAGGGAGGAAGTGATCCTGCTAACCCACAATCATACATCTCGAGAATTGTAAGATTGGCAAGAGTGGTAATAACTTCACCCCATTCGCTTGATGCTTCCCTTGGAGAGATGTCAATCTGGTTTAACTTGTAAACCCTGGGGTCTGCTATTAACAGGCACTAAGAGAGATGTGACAAAGAAGCAGAATTACGGAAAAATATCTCCCACTTCCAAATAATCTAGCCTTCAACTCTACATTGCCTAGTAACCAACTGTAGTATAATTAGGCTTATTGTTGAACCGTAACAATGTCAATTATAAAGCATATTTCCTTGTGGGCACTTGCCTTCCCTGACAGAGTAAATGTTGTTTTCTTTTCCTTCTATGCAATTCAGACATAAGTTTTTGCTCAGAATTTGTGTTACTGTTGCTGCCCACTAGTGGGAAAAATATTACCATACTAGAGAAGACAAAAAGGTAGGGGTCCAACGTTTACAAAATAATTGTGGGTATATAGGAGTTAATGAACTTTTAAATTAGCATCTTCATCTATATCAAAAATGTCCGTTAATTCACAAAAGTAGTTCTCAGAAGTGTGATGGTTAGTCCATCAATTGTTGATTAGATCATTAGATAGACAACATAATAAGTCTGGAGGCAACAATCAATGCATTAAGGGTAGGATAGGGAAGCATTGCAGAGAGCAGAATCATTTGATTGGCAAAACAAATTGAGGTCATGTGGTAATAGAGGGTGATAAATGCTTTGAGTAGATAGCTTCTGTTCAATCTGTATTCTGATGTGTGCATGCACTGTAGAGTTTAGGTAGGTCAGACATTTATTTTCTTTAAAGAGGTGCTGGTAGGACAAATTGCAATGGCAATGGTATCCCGCACAGATAACCGTAATTTAAGCATTATCCCCACATAGAATTTGTATTGGATGTGGGTCCTAGAACAAACCCTCTCATTTTGGTCCTGTCACCTGTACATGAGTTTTACACAGGAGCCAAGTTTTTCTTGTTGGGCTGGCACGGCCACCCCAATATTTTCAAATTGAAAAAAAGGATCAAAAACCTTCTTTTGTGTTTCACTGACAAATATTGAACCTCCTTTACTGCTATTAGACTATTAGTTATGCTTAATTGAATAGTGCCCTTTGTCCTCCCTGATCCTAGTTTGGAGAGCACTGGCTTGCAGTGTACCACTGAATGCATCTGTTAGCACATATTAAAGTTGTTATTTGGCATGGCATCATCTATATTGGCCAATGCGTGTGATGTGGCATTCATCTGCATTCATCAGTACATGAAAAGATCTAACAATCATAACATCCTTATTCACACAGTGGCATCATCATAAGAATGTTATATCTGCATATAAGAATACTTTAAGAATCAGGTTCAAGTAGCTTGTTGATTGATTTGAGGACACCCTATAATACTACTGTAAGCCTTCCTTGCAGATTATTTGCTATCTACAGATCCCATTATGCACCATGAAATTCACCTTCATTGTTAGTCTAAGTTTCAGGATAGGTCTCAGGTACGTCACCAGTGCATAGCTGCTATTTCTAGATCTGGTTACATACATTGTGATTCATCAGCAAGCATACCAGTTTCAACTTTACACTATGCAAAGCATATTGGATCCACCATAGAATAAAACTTGAATTTCTCAAAAATATTTGATATTCAGGACCATGAACACATCCACAGATAAATCCAGACAATATAATGGCTTAAAATAACGACAATGGATTAGGTGTGGCTTAGGTGGGTAAGGTTCTCATTCTAGCTTCTCGAATGAGATGGTCAAAGACGAAATGACTGGATTACTTTGAAAAAGACCTTAAATTATCTTAAACCTGTGCATTTATGCCAATGAGCTCATTTTTGGGATAATCTGATACAGTACATTATTTGTAATATAGGCCAGAATTATGAATACTACTTAAATCTGCAAAAACTCAATCTTGTAACATATTCAGCTTTTAGATGCTTGTATAAGAGAGTTTTACTCTCTACTCTTCAAAAGCGACATAAAACAGTAAGAATCACAACATAGAAAGAAATTTGACCCATTCTTACTGAATGTTAGGAACAGCCGCATCAAGGAAAAGTCTCCACCGATATATCAAAGAAAAGAATGTTAAGCAACTTCACTGAAGAGAAAAGCTCTCGGCTTTCAAAAACTGTAGGTTTCTCATCCCATAAAATAAAATATTAAAATATTATAGTAGTAGTAATTTCTAAGCAAGATTCTCTGCCTTCTGCTGTATTGAGAATTACAGATGATGAGCAAATAAAATGTCTAGCTCTCTTTAAAGCATTTTAAAGTATTAAATAACTGAAACCAATGTCAAATCTAAGGCATGAAGACTTACCATCACATCGAACTGCTCAGGTTTTGAGATAAGTTGCATGCAGTAGTTATAAAAAATGATCTCATTATACTTGATCCCTTTGTATTTCTTTGCGATTTCCTGGAAGGATTCCAAAAAAAACCCATCTGCAAGTTTCATGATATTGGCCTTGTGCAAAGCTGACACTGTTTTTCTATTCTTAAGATATGCATACTCAAATGCATACTTGGCAATCCGTTCTGAGCAGAACTTTGTTATCACCTAGCAATATCACTGAGTCAATAACATAAAATATAACACTAATGTCTCTTAAAATAAGTGCATTAAAGTATATGTGCTAAAAAAATTTAGAAACAAACCAAATTTTTTATAACAATCTGGGCAAGCACATACCGTGAATTGCAAACCCAAGCATTCTCTTAAAGGAAGAAAAATATTTAAATCATTTAGCTTTCTTCTTCTATACCATATAGAACAAATAAACTCATGTTTCACCAAGTCTCCTTTGGGGTGAATGGGAAAACACAAGAACTCAAAAGGGGGATGCCTAGAAGCACCCACAAAATCCTAGAAAAATAGAAAGGAGATACGAATGGGAAAGGAGGGAAAGCACCCAAGGGATGAAGAGATATCTAGGTGGAACACAGGAATAAACAAAAGATTTAATGGGTAAAAGGGATGTTAGCTTTAAGATTATACTTAGAGTAAAATGACAAATACAAATACAAAAATACTGGGCTTACTCTGACCTCACAAGGCTCCAACCCTCTTGAGCTCAGCTTTGAAATTACCGTGATTTCTAATGGTTTACAGCTTGTGAATTGGTAAAGGCCCCAGTATTTCATATATTATGATATAATAGTCTCAGAATAAGCTCAACTTAGTGGCAAGAAGAAGGAACAGGAGGTGGAAGCTATCAATCAAATCTAAAAAATGCACATGTAGGATTGTGTTTGGTGTATGGATCAACTGTCTCTGATCTGTCAGAACAGAAGGCAAACAAAAAAAAGTTAAAATTCATTGCAGAAATAAAAAATTGTTTCTGTGGTAGTCACTCTAGACATGGAATTTAATAATGGTCACATAACAAGGCTTATTTAGAGGAACAAAAGCATAGCCACAGTTCTTATGTTCTTGATTTGACAGGCTATTAACAGCACAGGATTATGCATCCCTTATTACTATGATGACCATACTAGGTGGTAATACATGAATATGCCAAAGAATGAATATAGGTGACACTGTATGGCAAACGTGAACCCTAACAATTAACTTTCTTCGTTAAGTAAAAGCTTTATGTCTGAAGTTGCTAATCATGCCTATAATTGAGAGTTATAATATCAACTCAGTGACTCATGCTGCCGATGTTGCTGCTGCACAACTCATTAGCCATAGAAACCGGTATTATTTCTCAAGCACTACCCAGCACCCTCATCAAGGAGCATCAATGATCCTAGCACATCAAGGAGGTGGAGAATGCTTTGGTGTGTTTCATAGACCCGTGCCCCAACCATCAGCAATCTTTCAAGAACTTAAAGCTCTAGAACCAGTAAAATCATGCAATGCAGAACTAAGAGGTTTCATGCAATAACATGCGAAAAGGACAATCAACCACCCAAGTTTCCTGGACAAGAAAGAGAATGGCTGCTACCTAAAAATGAAAAATCTTCCAAAAGTAAAACTCACCTTTTCCCTCAAGGAAATGGAATAAAGCTTATGCATCTGTCAATCTGTATTAGGAGCCTTCCTGGAATCCAGGATACTGAAAACCTATATGCTATATTCAAGAAAAATGAAAGCCCTTAGGTATAGTGAAAACATTGATGATGACCAAAGGATATTTAATGACAGTCTTCAATTCAAATCCAAAAAGAGAGAATTTTCTAGGGAGACCCATGGTTCTTCAAAAAATCCAGGTTCTTCATGAAACATTAGGATCCTACATACAACCCAACTGAGGATCTCCCAAGTACAATTCTTCTTTGGGTTCCTCTATTACTCCTCCCAATTGAACACTGGCTGAAGAAAGCCCTATTTAAAATTGTGAATAGCAGAATATATAATGTGCTCTGAGGTGACACCAAACCCCTAGGAGTACTAAACTATGCACAAATCTGTCTAAATTTGGACCTGGATAAGCTGCTTCCAGTTAAGATCATTCTGGGTCTGGATGGACTACAATGGGAATGTCCCTTTTCAATATTGGGCTTGCCTTGAACTAGCCATTTGGAAAAAGCATGCCTGTTCCAAGATATCCAGCACGCCCACTTGCAGTGCCTCACAAACCAATTAATCTACTGATACTACGCAGAAAAGCTCCTCCCCCATGGCTTTCAATTGCACTAAGCAACAAACACCGCCGTGAAAATTGATTATATGCAGATGAGGACATTGCAGAGCGTGGAGAAAACAAAGAAAAACATAAGTGATAGAAAACAAGGGCATTCTGCAACAGATGTAGCTTAGACTCTAATTGGGATGTGGCTTTGCAATCCAAGTGACACCTCTTGAACATGTGTCAGGAAAACATCCATCTTCTCTCTTGCCTCATAAGTGCAGAGGAGTTTGATTATCTGCAAAAGCCCTGTTTTGATGACCCCAACGTAACAAACATAAAAGAAAATCTCGAAAAAGATTAAATCTTGATTGGTGGATTAATCACTGTTTAACGTTTGAAGCCTCTGCTATAGTTCCAGACAGGAACTAACAAACATACAACCAAACAGAAAACAAATAATCCTCAAATATGAATTTCCCGTTATGAACTAATAAAGGAACCCGTTAAAGTATTTTTCCAGCATATTCCTAAATTTTGACTGATGAAAGGGTCTCAGCTTAATCTGGGACCTTTCTGTTCAAAACAAAACGGCTTACTAACCGCACATATTGACTCACTCATAAATAAAGCTTATACTATTTAAAAAACTCTGCAGTATTGGACGACAGAGAATGTCTGAAGCTGTACCAAAGAAATGGGAAGCAAGTGAAATTTGCTTTCTAGAAAAGAAGATTCTCTCAGAAGAAACAGAATCTATCTCCATTTTCATTGAAAACTCAAACCAAAACATTACTTTCATGATTTTGCCCCGACCAAATATGTTGATAGCGGTAGCATTAACAATGTGCTATAACCAATTCTCTAATCATAGGACATTACCAGCCGAACACAAGAGACGATATCTATTGTAAATTTTAGAGCGCTGTGTCTTAAACCATGTACAAAGATATTTATACAGTCCACAGAATTTTGCAAAAGACACTTTTTGAACTCAAGTTCTCGCATAAGAAAAACCGAAACCCCACTTGAGCAGACACTTTTTGAACTCAAGTTTTCTAATTATTTTCATATATCAAATCCCTTGTGTTTCATTGAAGCTGAAATGACAAAGAGCGTAGGGTCTAAACAATAAAGTTCAGCTGAGTGTTCTTCAATTATAGCAGTAAAAAGACATCTGTAGTTGGTATCTATTAAACATATATTGATAAATACACATCCAGCAAAGAACCCAAATCAAACTGAGAACAACATCAGCCTATTGAGATTAAAATTTATTTAAATTACCAGAATAGATAGAAGTAGAACATTAGTTTAACTATATCTATTTGAGATTAAAATTTATTTAAATTACCAGACTTAAAAAATAGTTATACCCAGTGATCAATTATATCTATTTTTCATAACATTTTTCATAAATAATTAAGTAAGAGAAACTTCATAACATTTTTCAATGAATTTTTTTTTGAGTATTTATTTCAGGAGGTATGTTTTATTAGGATTAAGTGAAATTTTCAATGTGCATGATTTTATTTGGAGTATATGAAAGTTCAGAGTTATATTGGAGTTAAGTGAAATTTTCAATGCACACAATTTTATTTAGATTATATATGTAAAAAAATTCTCTTTGGAAGTTTTTCAATCT